>JAVJIF010025254.1:0-105187 GCA_038442645.1 Agave tequilana | reverse complement strand
ACTGAATGCACAGAACCTCGAGGACACGCTCCTACTGGAGAGAAAGAAGATCACTACTACTGCGAAGAGTGGCGAAGATGAACAGGTCGGCATGGTGGCTTGATACGTTCATGCTTGTCACAAGACATCAAATATCTTGTACAACATGAGACGTCAGCGAAGAAACTGTGGAATACTCTCTGAGAAGAAGTACCTGACAAAGAGTGTGGAGTCTAGGTTGCAACTTAAGAGTAAGCTGTATCAGTTCAGGATGCAAGGGGAAGCACAGTAAACGAGCACATCAACCAATATACGAAGCTTCTTACAGACTTGCTAAATGTGGATGTCACTGTAAGTGAGGAAGACAAGTCAGTCATTCTCCTGAACTCACTCCCACCGGAGGGAGTATGAGACATTCACTATGACATTCATAAATGGATGGCAAACCTTAGTTTTATGATGAAGTGTCGTCAGCACTGATGAGTTATGAGACAAGGAAGAATGAGAGACATTCAGGTCGGTCTAGTTCATCAGCGGAAGCTTTGGAAGTAAGAGGCAGGAATTCATCGAGGAAAGGCAAGGAGTGAGAGGAAATCGAAGTCTAGGTCGGGCTTCAGGGATCTTAAGAAAAATCAGTGCATGTTCTGCAAGAGATTGGTCACTGGAAGGTTGACTGTCCAAAGTACAAGGGGAAGAAGAAGGAATCAAAGTCTGAGGCAAATCTGGCAAGAGTGACAAAGGCTGCAAGTGTAAATCACAGGCAGATGGTTCAATTCAATTCTTCGGTGTTCTCCTTTTCAGTGACCGCTCCCGTCGTAGGCTACTCGGGGGATAATGAGTGGATCCTGGATACAGGTGCTACATATCATGTATGCCCTAATCGAGATTGGTTTACCAGTCTTGAGAAGTTGGAGGGATCTCGGTCGTCATGGGCGATGATCTCCGTGCATTATGGAGGGTGTAGGCACTATTCCGATCAGGATGTTTGATGGGATGGTGAGGGAGCTGAAAGAAGTGAGATATGTACCTCAGCTGAAGAGGAACTTGATCTCTGTGGTGCTTTGGAATCATTGGGGCTCAGTGTGTCTATTAAAGAAGGTGTTCTTAAAATGACAAAGGGCTCAATGGTGGTGTTGAAGGCCGACCGCCGGAACAATTTGTATTACTTGAAGGGTAGTACAGTGACAGGGCAGGTGGCAGCTTCTACCAGTCAGAAGGAAGATCTAACCCGCTATGGCACATGAGGCTGGGACATGCAGGGGAGAAATCGATGCAAGCTCTTTGTGAGGAAAGGGCTACTGAAGGGTGCAGAGACCTGCAAACTGGATCTGTGTGAACATTGCATCATCGGGCAAGAAGACGAAGGTGAAGTTTGGTACAGCTCACACTGCACCGAAGGCATTCTTGATTATGTTCACACGGATGTATGGGGACCTTCCAAGACTGCATCAATTGGAGGTAACCACTATTTTGTGTCGTTCATTGATGACTATTCTAGGCGATGTTGGTGTACACTATGCGACACAAAAGTGAAGTCCTAGAATTGTTTGTGAAGTGGAAGGCTAATCAGGAGAGAAGCACGGGAAGGAAAGTCAAGGTCCTCCTTTCTGACAACGGAGGAGAGTACAAGTCAGATCCGTTCCTACAGCTATGTCTAGATGAGGGCATAGAGAGACACTTCACAGTAGGGAAACTCCGCAACAGAATGGGTGGCTGAAAGAATGAACCGGACTTTGCTAGAGAAGGTTCGGTGCATGTTGTCAATGCAGGACTGCCAAAGAAGTTTTGGGCTGAAGCTTTGGGGCATGCATGCCATCTTGTGAACAGGTTGCCGTCATCTGCAATAGGTGGGAAGACTCCTCTGAAGCTTGGTCAGGAAAAGATGCTGTGGACTATGATTTGCTACGGGTCTTCGGATGTCCAGCCTACTACCATGTCAAAGAAGACAGTTGGATCCGAGAGCAAAGAAAGGGGTGTTCATTGGCTTCAAGCGAGAACCAAGGGTTCAAGATTTGGGACCAACAGGACAACAAGTTCATATCAGCAGGGATGTCACATTTGATGAGGCTTCGTTGATGAAGCCTACGGTCTCTCAGCAGGTGGAGACCAGCAAGACCAAGGAGCTATTGCAGCAGGTGGAGAGTGATGCAGATCCACCATCTCTAGAGGATTCAGTGTCTGTGAGGATCATTCCTGAGGTGACACAGGAAGTGATCAAGTTGCATAAGAAGATACTGAAGTTGTTGAAGAGGATCAGGAGCAAGTCATGGATATTGTTCCAGATCTCACCTGCAGTTGGAAGACCAAAGAGGAATACTAGGAACCTGGTTGGATCACCACCGATATGGTTGTTGCATATGCACTTCCAGTTGTTGAAGAGGCTATTCCATCTACTTTCAGGGAAGCTGAAATCAGTTCAGAAGCTGAGTTATGGAAAGGGGCCATGGATGAAGATGAAATCTCTTTACAAAAACAACACATGGAACTTACCAAGTTGCCAAAGGGGAAGAAGCCATAGGGTGCAAGTGGGTATTTGCTAAGAAGCAGGGATCTCTTCAGGAAGATACATTGCGCTACAAGGCAAGGCTGGTGGCTAAGGCTACGCACAGAGAGAAGGAATCGACTACAACGAGGTGTTCTCCCCGTAGTGAAACACCTCGCTATTCGGATTCTATTAGCTTTGGTGGCGCAAAATGAGTTGGACCTGACCAACTTGATGTCAAGACCGCCTTTCTCCACGGCGATCTTGAGGAGGAGATTTTACATGACTCAGCCCACAGTTACAAAGAAGCTGCAGGGAAAGAGAGTTGGTATGCAAGCTGAAGAAATCGCTGTAACGGTTTTGAAGCAGTCTCCTAGACAGTGGTACAAGCGATTTGACAGCTTCATCAGAAAGAAGAAGTACACACGAACCCACTTCGATCCATGTGTGTACTACAACAAGTTACCATCAGGGATTATATCTATCTACCTTCTCTATGTAGATGATATGCTGATTGCTTCTAGGTCAAGATCTGCTATTGATTCTCTGAAGAGACGTTATCGTCCGAGTTCGAGATGAAGGACCTGGGGGAAGCAAGAAAAGTATTGGCATGGAGATCACAAGGAACAGGGATGCTGGCAGGATAAGCTTGACTCAGAAGGGCTATCTGGAGAAGTACTGCAGAGGTTTAATATCGGGAAAGATCTAAGACTGTTAGTACACCAATGGCTCCGCACTTCAAGTTGTCAGCGAAGATGTCTCCAGGGTGTTCAAGAGCATGAGCATAATGTCTCATGTTCCATATGCCAATGCTGTGGGTAGCTTGATGTATGCGATGGTATGTACGAGGCCAGATATTCACAGGCAGTCTCCATGGTGAGTCGATACATGCATGATCCTGGACAAGGTCATTGGGAAGCCGTGAAATGGATTCTGAGGTACATCAAGGAACTGTTGATGTAGGCCTGGTATTTGAGAAGGACAACACCGGAAGGCAGGAATGCATAGGTTATGTGGATTCAGACTATGCAGGTGATCTTGACAAACGCCGTCGACGACGGGATATGTCTTCACATTCTCACAGGCAGCCGGTGAGTTGGCGCTCCACTTTCAGTCTACCGTCGCGTTGTCGACCACAGAGGCTGATATATGGCTTTGACAGAGGCCATGAAGGAGGCAATATGGCTTCAGGGATTACTTGATGATCTGGGCGTGGAACAGGATATTTTGAAGATAAACTGTGACAGCATGAGTGCCATCTACTTGGCAAGGAACCAGGTATATCATGCAAGGACGAAGCATATTGATGTCAGGTATCATTTTGTACGGGAGATTCTAGAAGAAGGTGACATTGACTTGTTGAAAGTTCACACTTCGAGAATCCGGCCGATATGCTTACAAAGGTGGTGACGGGAGTGAAGTTTGCACACTGCAAAGACTTGCTCCATGTCCTTCAGGTGAAATGAGCTTGCTGAAGCTTATTTGGGTGAACTACGACGGCTTGATCCCTTGGGCAAGGGGTACGTAGGCAACCGGTTGGTGCAGCCGCTATCGAGTCGGAATTCGTCTCAGATTTGGAAATCTTCACCGAGGTGGAGATTTTTTGTAGGAGAGAGTACAGTAGAGGAGGTGAATTCATGCCAGGTGCTGTTGAAGATTGCCAAGGAGTCTACGACAAAGGCAAAGGAACAGCGGGCAGGAAAAAGCAGCAGCAGCAGAAAAGACAGAGGTCGGTTGACCGGTCCGGTCGACCGACGTGCACAACATGCACAGGAGTTGGAGCGGTCGACCGCCCGGTCGACCGAGGAGGCTCTGACTGACAAACCCCAACTCTCGGGTTTGTTCGGTCGACCGGCCCGGTCGACCGGAAGCCCTTGACTGACAAACCCCAACTCTCGGGTTTTTTTCCGGTCGACCGGCCCGGTCGACCGGTATTGGAGAATTGGGAGGTCGGTCGACCGTCCCGGTCGACCGACACGCGGTTCTGAGTTTTTTCTGCTGATCCGTTGTATGAGGTATTTAAGCCTAAAGGATTTCTAGGGTTTGTACTCTCTGCGAAATTGTATTTGCTTGAGTTCTTTTGCATTCAAAGAGACTCAGAGCAATTTGTATTCATCTTCCAAATAGTAAACCTCTCCATTGATTGCCCCGAGGACGTAGGCACATTGGCCGAACCTCGTTAAAACTTTGTGTTTGTGATTTGTGCGTTTTCTCTTGTGATTACATTGTGCTGGAGATCTAGGATTCTCTATTGGTTCGTTGTTGTGATTGTCTGCGCGCACAACATAAGAAACATCGAACGATCTCCAGCTCTAGTACAGAAACAGAGTATCGCCAATTAGCTTACACAGCGACGATATCTCATGGTTACGCTCCCTGTTCCGTGACTTGCAGATCAGTCTCACAACCCCTATAATCTGGTGTGATAACATTAGTTCCATCTCATTCGCCTCCAATCCTATCTTCCATTCCAAAATGAAGCATTGAAATTGATTACCACTTGTTGTGATAAAGTGTGTCTGTCGAGAACTCCATGTTTTTACATTCACACAGCCGACCAAGTTGCAGTTTATTTTCACAAGGACTTGTCTTCAGCTCAGTTTGCTTACTCTCTGCCAGCTTATGCTGCGTGAATGCCCCATCAGCTTGTGGGGGTGTGATAGAAAGATCAAGTCACTACCATATTCCTCAATTAAAGTAACCTCTTGACCAAATTCATGAAGTGGTTAGCAAACTCAACAACAACAAAATCAGATCTTTAAGATCAGAATCACAACAAGAATCAGATAGAGAGATCAACATCACAACAAGAATCTATTATTCCCATGATCATCTCCATGATCTTCTATCTTTTCCTGTAACAAACTATAACAAACTGATATGTCTGTAACACTAGAAATAGAGTAGAGATTTACATCATAATGGTGTACTGTTTGTTTGAACCATTGCCAGCCTAATTGCAAACTTCTTTAATTTCTACTATAGAAATTATTTAGGATTTTGAAGATATTCACCCCCCCAAATCAGAAATGTTATCATGATTTTTCACTGAAATGGCTGTTTGAACAAAGAATAAGTGGCATGGGGAGCACTGGGATTTTCTTTCGCATTTTCAAACCCAAGTCTCGGAATAATTCAAGTGGCCCACATAGTGTTTATCTTGAAAATTTATCTTTATTCAATTCCAACACATATAATTCAGCAACATGATTTTTGGAAACTGCAAATTCCGGGTGCTATTAACTCGATAATCGATTCAAAAGTTTCTTGAGAAGAAAGTTTGCACTCAACTTGTGGAGGCATCAAACGCCTGTGAAAGCTAATTTTATTCATAACAAACAAAGCACACATACATATAAGCTTCATGTAAGTAGTGAAGATCCACACATACACAGAACTTGCATGCTTGAGAAGGACTACCTCTTGTGATAAGGTGACCTTAATTTCATCATCTTTATTCTACTAGCTAGCAACATGCTAAGTCACAGCATTCATGTATATATGATCTCAGTAGCAATGATTCGATAAGATCAGGTACGGGGCTGATGAGGACGCCTTCGATGATCATCCCTTTCTTCCAGTTGAGTTTCTCATAATTAGTGAGGGAGAAGACTACGTCTCCTTTCTCTTCAGTAGCTACAAGTCGCCAACCATCACCTTGGTCCACTGCTTTGGTTTTATGCCTTGGAGGCTCACTTTCCTCTCCAGCGTTTTGCCACTGGGAAGTTGAAGTGAAAGGGTCGCTTTGGGCTCGAACCCAGACGGGTCTATCATCAAAATCACAAACATCACATCATACTTAACTCCTGTTTTTGAGATGCTGCATCTCAATCTTCCCTTTCACTTCAAGCCAGCAAACATCAAGTAGCTGAGCAACCTCCACATCTATGTCGCTAATAAATGAAAAATGGTAAATCATATTTAGAACAACATAAGGAGTATTTGATGATAGTTTTACGAATGATAATGTTTTAGCTCATAATTTCTTACTCTTCCAGGGAAAGCCAGCGCCAATAGAGAGGGTCATTGCCCCAAGTAATAGAAAGGCCCCTCGCGTACACCATGTAGCTGGAGTAGGGAATCGATTTTCTGCTCACAGATCTCTAATCAAATTAAAAAAAAAAAAAAGAAATTGGCAGGGTTAATTATCGATTCTTTTATACATAGGTATGACTTGTATACGAGAATTAGTAAACATTGGAGAAGTCATATATGGAATCAACATTGCACATGACTAATCAAAAAAAAAAAGTGTTACTGTGCTCAGTAATTAAGCCCATTCAGAGATTGGTGAGTACAAAAATATTAGAGATGGCATGCTGCATGCTATAAGTGGGGGACTTGCCATGGTATTGTCGCAGACTAACGGCCCAGAGCGGAAATCCTGCTGGTTGACATCTGCTGCCGAGATAAGCATAGCTGTTCAAGAGATGCCATGATCACAGTCCCTTAATTACCCTCTTTCTATTTCTCCTTCGCTGTCTATATATACTTCTCTCAACTTGCTGACGACTTTGTTAAGCATGGAATAGCCACTATTTATAGCATGAAGAAATGAACCAGGACATGTTTTTTCTTTTAATTAAAATAAGACGTCGGTCTTTTCGCATGGATATATATGTGAATGATCAAATTACAATTTAAGGATATACTAATATATTCATATAATAAGACTTGGTCATTCATGAGAGGATACTTGTGCATCTCCACTGTAACATGACGTTGGCCTGTTAATTTACTGTTTTTTTTGTTTCCTTTCAAAACTACATGTGTGAGTCTTAAAGATAATTAAAGAGGAAAATTTTGCAGTTGAAGTATTAAAAGACTAGGTCTCTCAGGCATCAAGCAGAAACATGTGCGGTGATAAATGATAACCTATATTAATTGACTTGAAGTCGTTTCTTAATAATATAAGTAATGCATGCAAGACAGTCAGTCTCCTTGCACTTCCTTCTGGATTGGCTACATCCCATCCAGCATTATTATAAATAGGCCTGAGAACCTAATCCTTGTAACCAGCAGAAAAGAGAGCTTGACAAACAGGGTTCCAGGAAGAGGTAGAGATTGAGAATAAAAGATGGCGGCCGATCTGAGCAATTGGCGTTGAGATAAGATATATACATATATTGTATAGCTTTTAAAGAAAATTCCTCTTCTTAAATGTCTCATTAGTGGTTGGAAGCAAGCATATGTCTCAAATTTCTGACGCCCTTACCACAAGGCAATTCAAGCATATCCAAATTCGATTATCTTCTCTCTGAGGACAATTCAAGCATATCCAACTTCCACCAATATTATCAGACGTGCATGTAAAACAATTCATGCAATAGATCTACATATTGAAGGGATGGACTTTGATCCATAGCTTTTAATATATAAACGAGTCATAATACATAGTTGCAGCTTCTTTAACTTTACAATCTATATATTGAAGGCAGACTGTGGACTTACTTTTGACTTTGTTGCATCTCTTAAACATCAAAAGATGTTCCAGGACAAAAGGGATCCAACGGAGTAACCATTTATCCAAGGGAGTTATCAATAACCTGGGAGATGACAAGAGATACTGGAAGTGGTTCTGGATCATATTAGAGAGGTAATAATGATAAATTGGAAGCCGTCTCTATGAGAGTTTTCCATGTTCCAATTCCTTATGGCATCTTAATCAAATTAAACTCAAAATTTGTTTGCGTGCATTTCATCAACCTCTAATCTATGAAATGCCTATTCACAGCCAAGACTACAAAGTTGTCGAAATACCACAGGCTCATTGACGTGTGTTGGCTAGAGATCAAGGGAAAGTATGAAATGTCGAAGCTTACCGCAGGAGTCAAGTATGAGGCTGTGTTCGTTCTAATGATGAGGAGCCAGTCGCTGGTTGGACTAATTCCCCAGTCACTTTCAGGCTTGACTTACCTGACGGGACTTCTCAATCCTATGATAGGGACCTGTCTAATGTGCCCAGGAATGAATGGATCACCTCACCATCGGTGAATTTAAGGCGACCAGGGATGCAGGGGATATCCTCTTCTCGATGAAGGAGATCAAGAAGAACTATTGGAAGAAGGGGCTCATCATCAAGAATGTTGTTATCCGCCCCGCCCTGTTTTATAACTGAGTCATGATCAGTCTCAGAGGATCGAGTATATGCTAAATAAACCCCAGAACTGCTAGACCTAGCCTTTTCTGCTTAGATTGTAACAGACACCCTGGGGACAAGCTGCAGTGACAATCTAGTGTTGTGCCAAACTTAAGTATTTTATCAAATAAATAACATCAGACCCTTGTAAGGTTTTGGTGAATTAGTTGATGATGTGCCTTCAATGAATCTCATGGGTAACACATTCCACACCCCCTCTAATGATGAAGTTTCCATTACTCATTGGCCAAGTTTATTTTAAAGATGATCAGGCTTTGTAGAAGTTAGCTAGTTCTTTTTTTTCACTTTAGAAAGTTTTCATTTTTAGTCAAAAGATTTTTACGAAAAACTGTGATTAAAATGAACTTTAATCTAAAAAAAATACAGACAATTCTAGACAACACTAAAGCTGTAATTTTAATATTTATGCATCAAGTGCTTAAATATATGAATAATTAAGGAATATGCCCAACAGTTCTAGCTGCTACTAGAATTTTCACATCAGCCGGAGATTTCAAAAAGGTCAGAAAGAGAAGGAAAAAAAGCAAAGCGTGTATTTGATACTAGAAAAATGCTTATGTTATGCGCAAACAAACCACAAAAGCAGTAATTATTTTCAGTTTACCATTGCTTCCATGCACGGTAAACCAATTTATCTCGATTCACAGTAAACAGATTTATTTTACCTATTACATGTCCAATGCAGCTTTTCAAAGTGGCTACTGACATGGCACGGCGATGAAGAAATTGTTAACACAAAATTGAAGAAAAAAGAAAAGGTAACTGATGGTTGGTAGGAGTATTTTAACAATGTTTTCAGTGATACTAGTAGATACTATTCATATCGTACCGTTTTCATCCTTCACAACATTTCTTATAGAAGTTATTATATTGGCAAGGTGATATCTCAAGTTCAGGTGGCGGCTGAGCTGAGCAATATTGATGTAATTTAGAGAAATATATATATATGCTGCAATGATTTATGTCTCTGTAGCTTTTTCGCTCTCTAAAAAATTTGACTCCTCAGTATGTCTATAGGTTGGTTGGAAGCATGCATATCTCAAGTTTTTCATCTCCTTACCAAAGGCAAATGCCTCTATCAGCCCTCTTCAAGTTCTTCGATTCTCTGGTCTACAGAGGACAATAGCATATCCAGCTCCCACCAATTTTATGAAAAATGCGTCTAAAAAAAATAGAGCAGATAGATCTATATATTTAGGGGATTGTACCTATCCATAGAACTTAATATATAACATATCATGATATATAGTCGCAACTTCTTTTAACTTTACACTATATATTGAAGGTAGGTAGTGGACTTATAAAATCACCTAGAGAGGGTGAATAGGTGATGCTAATCAAATATGCGGAAATTAAAACTATTTGTAACAATTACACTTAATATCAATGATAAGCAAATATAATCAGATAAAGTTTAGACACATCAAGGTATAGACTGAAGAAATGCAAATTCCACAAACACAAGTAATTTGTTCTCGAAGTTTGATCCACGTCCTGTATCCAACTCCTGCAGAGAAATAAGCACTATAACTTGTTCGCAAACAGAATAACGGTTACAATCGGGATCCCACAATACCACTCTTAGAGGCTTAACTCATACAATCACGATCCCTCTAGATCACCTCGGAGCCTCACTCCTACAATTTGCGATCCTGAAGATCGACTTACCACTACCTCTCTCACTAGAGGTATACAACAATTACTACAAAGAACAATGACATGATCTTCTCTAGATCACAGAAACTCTCACATTGCGCAAGGCTATAACTATAGATTGGTATCTGAAAGCTCAAGCTTGATGTGTGAGACTATAGAAATATACGAAAGGAAAGCTTAGAAATTTGCGGAGAAACTCTAAAGATTGGAAGCACAGAAACTCTTGTAAAACTATCAAAAGTTCTCTAAAGCTGTTATTTAATCTCTGCAAATTGATTAGATTTTTTTTCATAGTAAAAAAACAAAATGTTTGCTAAAAATCAGCAAAGAAAAGTGAACTGATTGTCGAAAGTGGGGTGTCGGACTTTTGACAGGTAACGGTCACAAACAACTATATTTTTAAAACATAGTTGTTTATTTAGAAAGACATGTTTTGGGCCATCGAAAGCACTCTCGACAGGGCCACATTTTCTAAGGGTGAACTATCGAAAATTGATCAGTTTTTTAAAAATCTAAATGCTCTAGAAAAAGCTGTGGAAAATGAGTTATGCCCTGTCAAAAACTATTTTCGACAGTTGACAAAAAACAAAGAGAAAACTATAGAAAACAAATCAGTTTTGAAAAGTTTTGAGCTCACTGGAAACACTATCAAAAACATGCAAAGAGTAGTAGAAAGTTCTTCAGGTCAAACTTGCGCACGTTGAGTATCCGTTTTCGAAAGCAATGTATTGAGCTGTCGAAAATGGCTCAGCTTTTGTGATTCTTTTCAAAACTTGTTTAAAATCAATTTTAACATTTTAAATCAAATAAAAATAAGTTTCTTCAAGAATTCTTTTGAGCTCTAATCTGTGTGAATTGACTTCACTTCATATTTCAAACAATAATACTCATTTTTTGAGATCATTTTTTCTTAAGAAACAAATATTTTGAAACTTTATTTAAAAACTTATTTATATATGTATATATATTCTTTTTGAAAACTCTATCATACCAATATCAATGTCGTGTGTGTTCTTGAGTTAACAATTCCATAATCTAAAATTTAACAAATTTTCTAGACTTTATAAATACAAACTCTATTGTCTTGAAACGAAGTCTTCTCGTAGATATTTGACTTGAAATCAACTTCTTGAGCTTCAATCAACAATTTGAGATAGATCAATGCATAATTATTGAAGTTGAGCTTCACTATACAATATTGAAGAACCTATAATCTATATGAACACTTCAAGATCATTAGTCTTTTAACTACATAAGTTGTGATACATCAAAACGCGAGTGATTGGACCTTTTGGTCATCAATCTTCTCCTTTTTGATGATGACAAAACTTATGGAGTTATATTTGCATTGATTAGAATAGAGTTTTAACAAAAACTCCCCCACGAATTTGGGCATATATTCCACACATTTATGTTCAAAAAAGCTCAAATTTGATATGAATTGATATATCAAAGATACCAACAAAAACATATTACAAACATATGCATATACGATATATCAGCAATTTCACAACACAATTATGCATATACATTCATTCAGAAACATATAAAACAAACTTAAATATCCATAACATTCATAACATAATCAAATTCAAATACATAACCAAATTCATTACAAACCATGTTCCAAACTTAAATATTCAATACAGTTCGAAAGATACTAAGTTCAATACATAAATTCCTTCAAAATACATAAATTCTTCAAAAGATAAACTAAACTCCAAAGTCCTCAAAACATCTTCAAATAACTTCCTAATTTTTCTCTCTCATTTTGTCAACTCATCAACAAAGGGGTAAAGATGCTCAGTATTCTTCGCCCGGTTGCTCCAGTGCATACTCCTGGGTAGGGGCAGTGAAAAGGAAAGGAACAATAGGTGGAGTAGAAGACTCTTCGCTGCTTAAAGATTTTAGTAACATGCTAAAAAGCTAAGCTATTTGAGGCAAGATTTTGACCAGTAATGATTTCAAAGATCTACTTTGGAAGGTTTACTGCAACAAAGCATAGGATGCAACAGATGAGAAGAGTGATATAGCCTCGTGTTGGCCCAAAGTTACAATTATCAGTTTCTTATGTTGAGATTACAAAACTCATGTAGTTATGAAGTACCAATCAATTTCAAGTTTTCTTATTTTGAGTTTACAAAACTCATGTAGTTATGAAGTACTAATCAATTTCAAGTGTGTTTAAATTTTTCAGGGTTCAAGAAGATTTAGCTTTCATTCTTTCTAAAAAGAAAGTGGTTGAAGTACTCAAGTTAACTTAAGGAAGGGATTCATGCTCGAACGATCAACGAATGGATTTGTATGGAAGCCCACTTGAAAGAGACTTGAAGACTTGAAGAGCCTATGTAAGAACTTAGAATGTTTAAGCATAGGATGTTGAATTGGTACTCAAGAATACAACACACACATTCAAAGTTTCAAAATCTAGTTTTTGACTTTTGGTGTTTTACAAAATGTTTGTTGGTACATGTTTCATATTTTCTCAAATTTTTATAGCTAGTTCTATACATGTATCTCATAGCTTATATGTTGCCAAAACTATTTTTATACATATATAAATTACTTAGTAATGAGTTCCATTTCAAAAACTATCTTTAATTAGGTTTTTGGGTAGGATGGTCGACGCCCCATGTGCAAAGCAATGCATAATGCTCGGTCGACCAAGCGGTCAACCATTTGTGAACAGACTGTTTGTGCCAGTCGACCAACCAGTCGACCGCTAACTATAGCTGCCCTCTGTTTGGCACTTCGGCTGATAAACCGATCGACCGTTCCAAATGTCAGTGCTATCTGTATGTTTCATCACCGACATCAACCGACTGATCGATCGACAGGCAATGACTAGTTTTTGAACTAGCCTGCCAGTCCATCGGCCGGTTGACCAACGTCTGTCTCTGCTACAGTAATAACTAGTTTTCAAATCTGATTGATTTTTGACTTTTATTTAACGGGTATTTTTTGCAGTTCTTGAGTCTAATCACCCACCTAATACCCTTGTTTATTTCTCTAATGACTTTTACCTATTGCCTATATATATATGGTTCATTTGTAGAGGATTTTTAACATTTTATTCAAAAAATCATGTTTTATCCAAAGAGAAATGTTTGAAAATTTTCTAGTTTTCAAGTTTTAAGTGCTCTCAATTTTAAATCAATTTTTACAAGTTTTAAGCTCTTAAATTCATTCTTTTAAACTAAATATTCTCTCACACAAACTTCTTGAGCTTCGTTTCTTTTCTCCATTCTATACTCTAGGAAATTGTAAAGAGAGGGTTTTTGATTTTTGTAGTCATCAAGAGCTTGTAAACTTCATTGACTTTTTGCTACCTCTTGTGTAGAGGATTGAAAGTTAGAGTCAAATACTCTGGGTCTTGTGCAGACCATTGAAGTTTCTTTATGGTAATCCTTGGTGGATAGTGAAAATCCTTCACGCGGTGAAAGCGGGGACGTAGAGAAAGTTGCTCGAATTTTGAAACAAATTTTTTGTATTTGCGATTATCATTTCTCTCACTCTTATCTTTCTCTATTGCTTACACTTATGTTATTGCATTCATTGCACTTCACTCTACTTGCTATACACTGCTAGGATGATTCATACTTGTCAATTTTCCTCATTCAGGTAAGAAGGCAACTGCACAACTCAACTTTTAATCTAAAAAAATTTAGAGGAGAAGTTCTAGAGCCCTTAATTGGGGATCCAGCTTACTTCTTGTTTTTTAGTTGACCGTTTCATTACTCATTTTAATTGTTGTATTTCTCATTGATTAGCATGTTTCTAGGTCCATAGTGTGCAATGAAGAAGAAGACCCTAAATCACCATTTAATGGGTGATTAAAGGCCTAAAAGGTAGCCATTGACCTAGGAGGCTGATTCTGTCAAAACCAGGGGCCCAAAACCAGAAACCGGGAGCTCCATCCGACAGGGGACAACCGGGCAGCGTGCAGCAGGCGGCGCTACGCACGCCGTCCAAGGACAACCGTGGAAACGCGGCTTTTGCATCTGCCCGTACTTTGGGCCAGGGTTTGTCCCTGACCCCCTTTCCCCTGGTGCCTATATATACCCCCCTGGGGTTCTCAGATGAGATATACAATGTTTTAGGGTAATTTTCATCTCCATTTTGTAGTTTAGGATAGTTTAGGTTAGTGTTCTTCTTCTTCCTCATTTGTATTTTTCATTTCTTGTAAATCTTGTCATAGGGAGAGAGAGAGTGGTACATGTTGGGAAGCAAGAGTGCTTGTAATAGAAGGTGACAATCTATGAAAGGTGCTCTCTTACCTTATCTTTGTTTTCTTCTCTAACTCCTTTTACATGTTTAGCTAATCTTTTCTCTCATGGCAACTAATTACTAACCACTAACTAGTCTAACTTCTTTTATGATAATCACATGAATCTAATAGCCTCTACTTAGCCTTGCTCTTGCAAGAGCCATTGATGGCTCATGATGATGGATCTAACACTCTAACATCTAAATCTCTAACAAGCTAACATTATTTTATTTCATGCTTACTCTTATTGGGTTTTAATGATTTAAGTGTAGCTTGCACTTGTTGGTTGAATTTGAATGTAAAAGTTAACATATGAGCCATGCTTTGTAAAGCTCTTGAACCAAGGATTAGTGATTGCTAAGGATATACATGTGAGGCAACTATCACTAAGAGGTTAGCATGTTGGTGGAGTCATTAGTAGTTAGTAGCCATGGGTCTTCTTTCTTTTTCACTTCATTTTAGATATTCAAATAAAAACCACAAAAACTATTTCTTCTATTTTTCCACTTCTTTGTGTTTCACCGTACTTCTCTTTTCATTCTTTATTTCCTTTTCTTTTCATTCTTTCAAACATTGAAGAACCGTTAACATACATGTGAACATACCGTGTAAGCTTCTATCACCTCCCATCCTTGTGGATTCGACTCGTTTTAGCCTCTATGCTATAATGGAAGTATCGAGGAAGCCAAAGCACACACACTTTAAATCTTAACTTTAAAAGATACACTTTTTGTGCGCGGTTTTCTCCCCATTAAATTTTGGCGCCATTGCCCGGATGGGAACAGTTTGATTTCACGTTTTCGTTAACCTTTCTTCTTTGTTTTTGGTGTGCAGGTTAAATTTTTAGCGTTGCAGAAGTTCGCACTTGCTCTTGTGTGGTTGGATAAATTCTTGTATATTCTTATACTCTGTTGCTAATTTTTGTTTATATTACCTATGCACTGTAAATAATTTTAAGAACTAAAATATGGTAATTAGATATTTTAAAATGGTTTAGACATTTGCCTCTAGGCACGTGTCGTTTTTCATTCCAATATACTGTATTTTATTCTTCTATTGTTGAGATATTGATAGGAGGTGTACATATGGCATTGCATATAGTATAGGACAAACACGTGGGTAATTTACTCTCTTTGTGTGTTCATTCTTATCTATATTGCACACTTACACGAATTGAACTTAAGGGCGAAACCCAATACAACATAAGGTGGGGAAGTCATTACTCTTCCTTAGCCCAAAAATCACCTCCCCACTCACACAACCCAAGCCTTAATAAAATTTGTTAGACGTTGGCCCCTAGGGACATCTCAGACTCATTTAGGAGATTGACCTAAGGGGAAAGTTGTTAGAAGTTGACTCTTATCAAATCGGTGTCTAAGATTGGAGATTGAGAGGCGAAACCTCGAAGAACAGTGGTTTGGCATAATTAGGCCCGTTGCTCCGGCACAGATACCTCCCACTGATCTTGCCCTTACCTGGCCGATTAACTTGTGGTCAGCTTCCGACAATATACCCCGTGGACAGTCTAACTACCAGTTGGGAGTCATCTAGGTCTAAGTCAACCCTAGCGTAGGCTTGTTTTCTTTTTCTTTTTCTTTTTTCTCCTTGTTTGTATGTTTGTTTGTTTGTTTTTATTTTTTGTAAATTGTGAAATGGATTTCAGCAACAGCAATTCTTTCAATCCTAACTTGAACCCATATTTCACCCCAGCCTCATTTGACTCGGATAACTCCAACCTGGCTATGTATAACATGAACCAACCATATATGCCGAGTTGAGATTATCCGACTCAATATGACCCATATCCCCAGTCATATGACTATAATTTTCAAAATAATTTCAACTCTTCACAGAGTCAATGGGAATTCACCTCCCCCGAGTCAAAGTATCAACCACATTGTCCACAATTTTCACAATATTCATTCCCCGATTCTGCTTCATATCCTCCTTTTCTTGAACCACCAATTGAAGAAAAATCATCGTTGCAAAGGACTTTGGAAGAAGCAATAGAGGCCCAAAAACAATTTGAATACAATATGGCCTCATCATGTGCACAAAATTTCCAAAATTCATATAGTTCTTTTCCAGAACCAATCAAAGAAAAATCATTGTAGGAAAAAACTATGAAATTCGTGCAAGAGACCGAGTGAATAATACAAAATATGAATAAGTTCCCTTGTCCATCAGATGTTCATATGACTCAAGAATCTTGCCATTTTGGAAATCCAGCTTCAATTTCATCATACCAACCTGAACTTGACCAACATCTAATTCCTGATACTTTGGCAAGTTATCCATTTTTTGAAATTGAACTTGAAGATGAATGTGAACTTAAGCTTCAAGTTAGCGGTTCGAATCCATTCATTGAATCAATATCGACTCCTGTAGTGTTACCTGAACTAAGTGACGTTCTTGAGCCAGTTTTGATTCCCATACTTCCTGAACTTGAATCGATCATTTCACCCATTCACATTCTTTCCGTGGACGAAAATCAAGATTTAATTTCATCACATCCATTTGAACTTGCCCAAAATCTTTAAAACCACCTTGACATTTTGGTAAGTTATCCTTTTCCTGAAATTGAACTTAAGCTTGAAAGTGATCCTGAATCTCAAGTTGGTAATTCCATTTCACTTTTTGATTCAATAATGACTCTGGTATCTTTACCAGATTTTTTTCTCTATTCTGGAGTCAACATTGGATCCTGTACCCGTACACCTTAAAATTGAATCACCAATATCTTATGATCACACTTCATTGATGAGAAAAGTGTGTGAACATCAATTCTTTGGTTTGAACCCTATTTTTGAACCAATTTCGACTCTCATTGTTGACTCTCGACTTGATCTGAATCAAATTCCCGAGTCAATATCAGTTTTTATTACTGTTCTATTTGAGTCCAAATCAATCATCTCCCAATCTCACACTTCATTGTCGGACAAGAATGTTGAAGAAAATGACTCCGTAATTATTTATGAAAACTGGAAATTGGATAGGGGTAATTTTTTCAATAAGATCATATAAATCTCACTAACATTTTACTGGGTCATATTAGAGAGGTTATTGGTGGGTTTCTGCAAGATCCACGATACCTTGATTGGGCAGCAACGCTTGGCCTAGTCAGACCACCACCGAACCACCACCATGAGGTAATCTTCCTTCCCTCTCCATTTATTTCATGTATATACACATTCACGATGCATTGAGGACAATGCATGAGATAAGTGTGGGGGAGGGTTTATTAACGTAGTTAGTTTTACATTCTTTCTTTTACACTTCTTTTTTAGAAACTTTTTAAAATTTTTCTTTTGTATAAAAACTCTTTTCTTCTCTTTTTATAAAACTTTTTGACATAAGGGAAATAGTTTTTAAGAAAAATAAGATTATCTTAGGAATTAGGAAGACCTAAAATTATGAATTTCTAAACGAAGTCAAAATAATAGATTTTGTTTAAATTTTAGGATAAGAAAGTAAGATTGAAAAGATAATTTAATCTTGAATTTTTTGCCTTAGATTTATGCACTTCACACTTACACAGTTTTTTGGATTGAAACAAAGACTGAAAATGCCATAAAAATGCTATAAAAAATATATATATAAAAAAATGATGATAAAACACTTATTGAAGTTGGGTAATTATGCCTCAGGAAGCATGATTATTCATACCTAAAATGGTGAATAAAAATAAAATAATCCCCTTTAGTTTTGTGACCTTGTTTACTCGAGTCCTTAAGTCCGAGGGATGTTTTCTCATTTGGTGCCCTAAGATCATCTGGTTTGGGAGTCACCGGCTAAAGGCTCACTACCCGGGTAAATTAGAAAGCCTAAGAAAACTAAGGGAAAAAAAGAAAAAAGAAAAAAATAAATGGCATTAAAGTTTGAGTCAATATCCCAAAAATCTTCACAGTTCACAAAGTGCATATTTTTCTAAGAGTTTTATGAAAGGTCAAAGAATCAAATCAATTTTAAATTCTTACATTTAATTTATAACAAGATTTTGCATTTCGACTTAGTTTAAGAAAGAACAATTTCTGGTTAACCTCTGACCTTTGATCACTTATATTTTCGCAAAAATACTTCAACACTTTTCTCTATTTCAAAATGCGTTTTCAAATTACTAACATTTAATTTCTTTTTTTATGGATTTTGTGGGTGTAATCTGCTGAAAACCCTTAGGAGACAAAACTCCTCCTCTAGGGGAAACCTAGAGGTTTACGGCTTATCGCACATGCTCAGTGCAATCGCGTCACTTACGAAAGCGGTGTAATAATTTCCTTAATTTTTTTTTGTTTTGCTCGGGACGAACAAAAGATAAGTGTGGGGGTGTGTTTAGTTTCTAAAACTGCATATTTCATACCACATCTTCACATTTATTTAATATTAAATTCTGCTAATAACGCCTCTCTTGCATATTTCTAGGTCCATGGTGTGCAATGAAGAAGAAGACCCTAAATCACCATTTAATAGGTGATTAAAGGCCTAAAAGATAGCCATAGACCTAGGAGGCTGATTCTGTCAAAACCAGGGCCCAAAACCAGAAACCGGAAGCTCTAGCCGACAGGGGACAACCGGGCAGCGCGCAGCAGGCGGCGCTGCGCGCGCCGTCTAAGGACAGCCGTGTAAACACGGCTTTTGCCGCGTTTACGCGGCCGTACGGGCGCCTCCGCGCCTGTACTTTGGGCCAGGGTTTTCCCCCTAGCCCCCCTTTCCCATGGTGCCTATATTTACCCCCTGGGGTTCTCAGATGAGATGTAAAATGTTTTAGGGTAGTTTTCATCTCCATTTTGTAGTTTAGGGTAGTTTAGATTAGTGTTCTTCTTCTTCCTCCTTTGTATTTTTCATTTCTTTGTAGATCTTGTAATAGGGGGAGAGAGTGGTACATGTTGGGAAGCAAGAGTGCTTGTAATAGAAGGTGACAATCTATGAAAGATGCTCTCTTACCTTATCTTTGTTTTCTTCTCTAACTCCTTTTACATGCTTAGCTAATCTTTTCTCTCATGGCAACTAACTGCTAACCACTAACTAGTCTAACTTCTTTTATGATAATCCACATGAATCTAATAGTCTCTACTTGGCCTTGCTCTTGCAAGAGCCATTGATGGCTCATGATGATGGATCTAACACTGTAACATCTAAATCTCTAACAAGCTAACATTATTTTATTTCATGCTTGCTCTTATTGGGTTTTGATAATTGAAGTGTAGCTTGCACTTGTTGGTTGAATTTGGATGTGAAAGTTAACATATGAGCCATACTTTGTAAAGCTCTTGAACCAAGGACTATGATTGCTAAGGATACATGTGAGGTAACTATCACTAAGAGGTTAGCATATTGATACAGTCATTACTAGTTAGTAACCATGGTTTTTCTTTCTTTTTCACTTCATTTTAGATATTCAAACAAATGTAGATAGATTCACAAAATATATTAAGCATTTCATTTGGGATATCTAGGAAGCTTGCAAGATCATCATAACTCAATTTAATATCTGTGTCTTGTAGAATCTATAAACAGTGCAACACAAACACTAAAGAAGAGATGAATAGTGTTTATAAACTTTTAATTAAAATACTTGCAAGAAAGGAAAATGCACAGAATAAATCTCAGAAAAATGCAAACGCAAACACGAGAGATTTTATCCTGGTTCGGTCTTCGTGACCTACGTCCAGTCTCCAAGCAACCCGCTTGAGTATCCTGATTTTGATACACCCCAAAATCAACTCCTTGTACATCACTTGACAAAACACCCTTTGTTAAATCTGTACAATTCTTCTCTACACCAAGAAGACGCTTTCTCTTTGATTGATTACAATATAACAACGTATAAGCCTTGAAACTAGTACGTGATTGTTAATAAGGTATCTTATAGGATGACTCTCAGAATTCTTTATAAAAGAATTGGAATTATATGAAGAACAGAAAGTAGAAGCTAGTTTTCTGAAAACAGAATTTTCAACAGAGTTTTGGACAAAAACTTATGATTTTAATTGGTGATTACATCCAAGGACAACATCCCTATTTATAGGTGAAATCAATGGTCAGTTAGGGAAGTTAACAACTCATATTTGAAAATCAAAACATTGCAGAAAATGCCAAAAAATTAAAATTGAATACCAGTCAGAAACTGTAGCTAGTCGACTAGGATATGAGAGTAGTCGAGTACTATAAGAAGTTTTTCCTGGGTTTGTCGACTAGCCAAAAGATCAAGTCGACTATATGTATCTGACACAGATTGATAGATCTCTGGAAAATAAAATTAGTCGACTATATAAAAATGGTTAGTCGACTAAGGTTGCTTACAGTCAACAAACAGAGAACAGATATTTTTTTTGTGAAAACACTTAGTCGACTATAGAACTATTATAAGTCGACTAAAGGATATGTTAGTCGACTATAGAAAGGGGTTAGTCGACTATAAGACTATTTTGTGTGTGTGATCAAGACTTTTAACAAATTTCTAAAAATACACAAAAATAGTTAATATCCTTGAATAAACTTGAGCTACCAGAACTCAGTACTAACTCTGTAGATTAAGCTCCAATGTACCTGCATCACATTTGTTATCATCAAAATCTATTATCATCAAATTGTAAGTTCCAACATTCTTTCCCTTTTTGATGATGACAAGCTGTGTGCATAAAAACTCCCCCTACAGAGAAATCCCCCTGCAAAGAACAGGTTATAGCAATTATAGATAACAAGTGTTCCCCCCTGCATAAAATATATCATGGCATACATATATGATATATTATATTGTGCATTTTATGTTTGAATTTATTTTCTATCAAGTATTCAATTTTTTTTATATGGTACCTATAAGATAAAATATTTTATATGGTACCCATCATGATAGGGTCAAAAAATTAACTTTTAGGAACCCAAACCCAATTTGAATTTGGTTTCCATTTGTTAGTATATACATAATTACAAGAATTATATACATGATGTATATATAATGCAATATAAGCATTTTTATCAACAATATTTAGATGTTTAGGAATCCATATATTTGTTCCTAATTCTTTTTTAATAGTATTAGTATTTCTTTTCACAAAAAATTATATGAATTATGATTATTCTTTTTATAAAAAATGTGTAGATTTTCCAACATTATTTTTTGAAAATCTAAGACCAATATGTATAGTTTTTTCAAACTTATCTTTTGAAAATCTAAGACCAAAATGATTATGCGTCACCTTTTGATAAGACAATAAATTATTTAAATTTTCTTTTCTCTATTAAATTTTGTCACCATTTTCAAAATTTCTTCATATTTAATTTTGAAACTTGTCATTTCTTTATCTAAAATAGAAATTCTAGAATTTAAAGAAACAGTTTCTCTTTTAAGCAAAGCATTTTCTTTTAAGAAATTCTCATTATCTTTTTTTAAAGATGAAACTTTTTCAAAGTCAGCTTTTTGAGAATTTAAGGAAGACATTTGAGAAATATAAAGTGAATTTTCTTTGTTGAGTTTTTCATTTTCTTTATTAAAACTTTATTTTTAATCTTTTCATTCTTGAGATCATTATATAATTCATTAAATGCATCTAATAATTCAGCATATTCTTGTACCTCATCTTCTTGAACCATAAAACAGACATTGATAGTTTCAGTGGCTTCTTCTTCGTCAGAGGAAGATGAATCACTGTCCTCCCAAGTTGCCTAATAATCTTTCTTCTTTTTGTTGAATTTGTTGAACTTGATGTTCCCTTTGTATTTTAGCAATGGACAATCCTTCTTTATATGACCTGGTTTATTACAATTAAAACAAATAGGATTAAACTTACCTTATTCAAGAGCTTTCTGAATTTTCTTGAGAGCATTGCAATCTCTTCTTCATCATCATCTGAATTGTCCATAACTGAGGATGTATGGAAGGCAAGTAATTTCTTCTTGGATTGAAGTTGTTATTCATCCTTCTTCCATCTTCAAGTTGACCTTCATATGCCATTAAATTACCAATAATGTTTTCTAATGACATTATTGAAAGGTCATTTGCTTCTTCTATTACAGTAGTTTTTTTCTCCCAATTTGATGTGAGTGCATGAAGAATTTTTCTAACTTTTTCAACTTGAGTGTATTCTTTTCCAAGGGCTACTAAGAAATTTGTAATGTCGGTGAACCTTGTAACCATTTCTGCAATGGTTTCATTTTCCTTCATTTTGAAGAGTTCAAACTTGTGAACAAGAAAAGAGATTTTAGATTCTTTAACTTTATTGGTTCCTACACGTGTTACCTGTAAAATCTGCCATATTTGATTTGTAGATCTGGCTATTGACACAAGATTGAATTCTTCTTTGTTCAAAGTATAGAAAAGTTCATTCATTACTTTGGCATCAAGATTTATAGATTTCTTTTGTTCTTCACTCCATGCATTATAATTTAGGGTTGGCTTGGTGTATGATGCTTCTACTTTGTCTTATAGTTCATAGTTGAATGATTGCAAGTAGATCTTCGTTCTACACTTTCAGTAGTTGTAGTTTGATCCATCAAATAATGATGGACGTTGTGTAGAATGTTATTCCTTGAATTGTGATGAAGGAAACTCCGTTGCCATCCTTGAACACTGCAGACAGGCTCTAATACTAAATGTAGGATCTATAAATAAGGCAACAAAAACACCAAAGAGGAGATGAATAGTGTTTATAACTTTTAATTAAAATACTTGCAAGAAAGAAAAATGCACAGAATAAATCAGAAAAATGCAAACGCAAACACGAGAGAGTTTATCCTGGTTCGATCCTCATGACCTACGTCCAGTCCCCAAGCAACCCACTTGAGATTTTTCTTATCCTGATTTTGATACACCCCAAATCAACTCCTTGTACACCACTTGACAAAACACATTTGTCAAATCTGTACAACTCTTCTCTGCACCAAGAAGACACTTTCTCTTTGATTGATTACAATATAACAACTTATAAGCCTTGAAACTAGTACGTGATTGTGAACAAGATATCTTATAGGATGACTCTCAGAATTCTTCACAAATGAATTGGAATTATGTGAAGAACAAAACGTAAAAACTAGTTTTCTGAAAAATAGAATTTTCAACAGAGTTTTGGACAGAAACTTATGATTTTAATTGGTAATTACATCCAAGGACAACATCCTATTTATAGGTGAAATCAATGGTCAGTTAGGGAAGTTATCAACTCAAATTTGAAAATCAAAACGTTGGAGAAAACACCAGAAAATCAAAACTGAATAACAGTCAGAAACTGTAGTTAGTCGACTAGGATATGAGAGTAGTCGACTACTATAAGAAGTTTTGCCTGGGTTAGTCGACTAGCCTAAAGATCAAGTCGACTATATGTATCTGACACAGATTGATAGGTCTCTAGAAACTAAAATTAGTCGACTATATAAAAGGGGTTAGTCGACTAATGTTGCTTACAATCAACAAACAGAGAACAGATATTTTTTTCTGTGAAGACACTTATTTAACTATAGACTATTATAAGTTGACTAAAAGATATGTTAGTCGACTATAGAAAGGGGTTAGTCGACTATAAGACTATTTTGTGTGTGTGATCAAGGCTTTTAATAAATTTCTAAAAATATACAAAAATAGTCAATATCCTTGAATAAACTTGAGCTACCAGAACTCAGTACTAGCTCTGTAGATTAAGCTCCAATGTACTTGCATCACATTTGTTATCATCAAATATTATTATCAAATTGTAAGTTCCAACATATCTTTTACCTGACTGAAGAGAAATACTGTCTTTACTCAAGTTTGCATAGAACAACTTGATAAGCTCAGGATAATAACTCTAATGGATTTCCAAGAAGTTATTCCATTTAAGATCATAGGAGACAGAATCCAGATTATATTTAGCCAAGTTATGAAAGATAATTTTACGACCCGAAAAATTTTCTTCTTAAAGAAGATAGAATCAAAGTTCATTCTAGCTTCATTACTCACAAAAACAGGAATTGAATTATAAGATTTTCAAAGTTTTCTATGAATAGTTCCTTTTCTTTTAAAAGAAGAGGGAGGAGTGGGAGATGAAGGGTTTCAAGAAGATCCACCTTCAATCCGATCTTTTTTCCCAACCATAGTGAATCAAATAGGAGTAGCTAGAAAACAAAGATTTAGATTGAAACAAAAGAGTAAAAGTGAGAGAATTAACCAAAATTTAGAAGCTAGGGTTTTGGATTGAAAATCCAAAGAAAAATCAGCCAAAAAACTTTAGTTTTGATGCGGATCTGAGTCAAAACCTCGATAAAAACTAGATGAAATTTGTAGATTCGAGCGACAAGTGAAGAAATTTTGAGTTGGGAAGAGGAGAGAGGCAAGAGCAAGGCGACGACGGAGAGAGAAAAATGAAGAATAGATGATAGGTTTCGACAGTTTTAGTAAAAGACCAATCCCACACAGTTTTATACTAGCTGTCGAAAGTAGTTTCGATAGCCATCTGTCAAAAGTCCTGGTATAGTTTTCGACTTTCAGAGATCAGAAACTCTGATTCTGAGTAAAAAAAAATGATTTTTAAGAAAAACTATAATTAAAAAATGTGTAATTATTTACTGTCAAAAACCAAACATATAGACCATAAATTCAAGAAAAACTATTTTTATTTACTAAATTAACACTGAATAAGATATTAACCATGCACGAAAAATAGTTATCTAATATGTAAAGATTTAATTCACCAGAAATAAATGAAAATATGTTAAAACAAGTAATTTCGTAAAAAATCGGCAAGTTACATATCAGTCGTCATATAATCAATAATAATATCACTTTTTTCATAATGATCTTCAGGAAAATGATATATAATCTCTATGTGCTTGGTTTTACTATGTTAATTTGCATTCATTGTGATGTATATCGTGCTCGTGTTGTCATAGAAAATTTTGATGTGTTCAAATTGCAAATCATAATCCTGGAGGTTATGTTTCATCTAGAGAACTTGTGCATAAAAAAGCTCCAGCTGCAATACACTCTACCGGGCAATTAAGAGAGAAACTGAGTTTTGCTTTTTATAGGACCACGAAATGAGACAATTTCCTAGAAATTGATAAGACCTATTGGTACTCTTTCGGTCAATCTACAACCTACGTAGTCAGCATCCAAATAACTAGTAGTTTCAAAGTGATCGGTTATCAGATACCACAAATACATTTTAATTGTTCCCTTAAGGTATTTAATAAAATATGCTTTACCGCACTTAGGTGTAACTTTTTGAGACAAGATTGAAAACTAGCACATAAACATACACTAAATTGGATGTCAGATCTACTAGCAGTCAAATATAATAAACTTCCTATCAGGCTTCTATATAATTTAATATCAACACTTTTACCATTCTTATCTTTATCAACCTTAGCAGTAGTAGCCATAGAAGTTTTACTTATCTTGGCGTTTTCAAGTTAGAACTTCTTGATCAACTTCTTTATGTACTTTGCTTGACTAAGAAAGATTTTGTAACTTCTTTGCTTAATTGTAGTTGAAGAAAATAGTTGAGCTCGCCCATCATATTGATCTCGAACACATTCTTCACACATTTTTCAAGTACAAATATTATGAAAGAGCATACTCATTAACCATGGTTTGTGTCATTCCATGTAATGTTCTATTTTTTCTTTCAATAACTTCATTTTGTTATGGAGTTTTAGGGCAAGAAAACTCACATTTAATTCCATGTTCTTTACAATATGTAATGAAATAGTGGTTTATGAATTCACCACCTCTATCACTACGAACACGAACAACAAATGAACCTTTTTCTCTTTTCAATTTTTTTTTTTGCAAAACATGTTGAAATATGAAAAAGCCTCATCTTTATGTTCTAGAAATAAAACCAATGTATACCTTTAAAAGTCATCATCAAGCACACATACACACACATCATGTTCCTTCTAAATTCTTGGTTTTGGTGGGACCGGGTAAGTCCATGTGTATCAATCCTAAAGGACGAGTGGTCACGATATCCTTAATTGATTTGAAAAAGGTTTTTGTTTTCTTTCTAAATTGGAAAGTATGCCAAACATGAATCTTTTCAAATTTCAACTTAAGAATACATTTATTTACATTCTTAAACCCGATACGAGATAGATGGTCAAAAGAAACATGACCTAATCTCTAGTGTCATAACCAAGGTTCTACATTTATGGTAGTTAAACATGTTATATTACTATCTAGATTTAGCATATCAATTATATAAACATTATTCTCCCTATAACTAGTTAATAAACATGCATCACTTTTATCAATTATATTATAACAAATAGAATCAAATATAACTCTTAAGCCTTTGTCACAAAGTTAACTAATGCTTAATAAATTATGTTTGAGACCTTCAATTAAAGTTACATTTTCTATTAGAGGAGATGTATCGATTTTAATATTATCAAAACCAATATTTTTCAGGTTGAATCATCTCTAAAGGTAATGGAGCCACCTTCAAACGTTCTTGATAAGGTGGCAAAATTATTGACGTTTCATGTCATGTGCCTCGAGCAACCGCTATCAAGTACCATCGCTCATTATGTCGCGTGGTCTTGCTACGGACCAACATCAATAAATTTAAATGTAGACTTTGCACCCATATCTTCTTGGGTCCTATATGATTAGTTTAGTGAACCCAAACATGTCTATTTATAGTATTCATTCTATCATAACAAAATTTTGTGAAATGGACTTTTTGGCTGCAATGTGTACATTTGTACACTTTAGCATACAAGTGAGCACGGTGTGTATGCTGATTGGGGAATAACCCTGCATAAAAATGTGTTTGAGAAAAATCAGTGAAAGTATGTGTGTTTTGGCATCCTCGATACTTCCGTTATAGCATATAGGCTATACGGGTCGAATCCACAGGGATAAAAAGCGATATATGCATTCACAGTTCGCTCATATCGATTATTAACAGTTCTTCTTTGTTAAAGAAAGAGAAAAGAAAAGGAAAAGAAAGTTAGTATTGATATGTGGAGAAGGCGATGAAAATGACGAAGTGAAAACGACCAAGAAGTGGTTTTGGAATCGGTGAAAGAATAACAAAAAAGTAGTGACGAAGTAAAACAAGAAAGAAGTGAAGCAGAAAACTTGTGAAGTGAATTAGAAATGGATTTGGAAAATGAAAAAGATAAGAACTTGTGGTGAAGAAGATGAAAACAATGGTGAACTAAGAAGATAATTAAAACAACAATAGAAAATTGATAAAGTGGTTTTGAAATTAGTTTTTAAAACAAAGTAAAAGAGAAGAAAAGCTCATGGCTACTAACTACTAAGTACTCCATTAATCATGCTAACTTCTTAGTGATAGTTGTCTCACATGGATCCTTGGCCATCACTAATCCTTGGCTTCTTCAAGAGATGTTTCAAAACATGGCATATGAGGTGGTCTATACATTCAAACTTGCATCAATGGCAAGCTAATGTAAACATTAAATTATCAAAACCTTTAGAAGCATGCATGAAATAAGAGCGTTAGCTTGTTAGTGTAATAACCATAGTTAATAATACTGTATTTATCTGGATTTACCTATTATTCTATTATAATTGATTAACTTAATTTAAGCCTTCTTCTTCTTCTGATTATTATTAATATTAAACATACTAATTATTTGAAATATTAGATATTAATTTGACTTTATTTATTATTAGTATTATTACTAATACTATTATTATGTCTGTTATTATTAGTAGGGGTTGTTACTATTATTATTTTGTTATGATTGTCATTTATTATCATTATTATTAATGTTATTAATTATTATTAATATTGTTGTTTTTGTTACGATTATAGTTATTTTAATTATTATTGGTGTTTATTATTATTTTTTTATGATTAAATACTATTATTATTTTTATTATTATTAGTCTTATTATTATTATCATTGTCATTGATAATCATTACCATAATTATTGTTAACTATTACTCTTATTAATATTATTATTATGTATTGGTATTATTGTTGTTGACTATTATTATTACTAGTATATTGTTATTAGCATTTTAATATTATTTATTACTATTATTATATGGTTAATTATTATTTATCATTATTGTTATGGTTAGTGTTGTGTTGGTATTATTATTTCTCTCTTTCTTTCATTATCTTATACCCATTAACCCATCAGTTCAAGCCTAAACCAATTACCCATAACCTATAATCCAAGCCCAAACTCCTATAACCCGTTACCTAAAATCGCACAAACCCAAACCCAATATAACCCTATAATACTCTTCTCCTAAACCTATTCCTAAACCCTAATTCTATCTCCTTGTTCCATCTCCAGCCGCCGTAAGATCCCTCTGCGCTTAGTCGTCCCCTTCATAATCTTTCTTCTCCTCCTTCACCCTTCACACCCTCAGTCGCCAACCCCATGGGATCCCCTCCTCCTTGGCCGAGCCGCCATACCGCCACCCTAGTCAGAGCTCCGCACATTCCTCCGCAGTACCCGATCTACCTTCAGACTCTTCCACCGTGAGACCTGAGCACCTCACGCCCCCTCTCCAATAGCGGCAACCCTCTACCAGGCCGCACCCTCATCCACATCTCCCTCCATGGTCTGCTGCCGCAGCTTCCAACTGTACCCCTCCCTATAGCCGTGGTAACATACTCCTCTGCCAGAGGCCACAGCAGCCCAAGCTCTTCTTCTTCCCTTGGCCAAGCATCCATGATGCACACCACTCACAGCCACATTGCACCTCTCTTGCAGCCTGCAGGCCGCCTCCCCTCCCTTGGCCTTCACCCATTGTCGACTACACCTCTCTCCCCTCCAACGTCGGGATCCACCTCGTCGGCAGCCCTACAAACCACCTCTCCAGCACACTACAGCAACACCCATCATCCAGTCTGTAGATTCCCTGAGCCATGGCAGCCCAAACCCCTCCTTCACCTCCAACAGTACACCAGACCAACCCCACGACAACCCTCTACCGTGATAGCACTTTTTCAACCCACGCCGGATCTGCGCCAATGCCCCCAGGCCACATGCACCCTCCTTTACATCCTTCGGCGCACTCCCAACTTCACACCTGCAAGCCAACTGCCCCTCCATCCTGGCTGAACACCTTTGCGCAAGCCACTGGCCGAGACCCCTACCTCCTTCTCCTCCTTCTTCCCTCCTCCACACACGGTAGCACCCCCCTTCCTCATGCCATCTCCACCATAGCCTGCCTCTGGTCTTGCTCTCCTCTGCAGTGTCATTGAGCCACATGAGAGCCCGGAGCACCCGCTGGACCACCATTGTCTCTCCGGCGAGTCACCTACCTTCCTCCGCATCCGCGGCCTCCGCCGGCGAACACACCAGGCCGCCACCCCTTGTAGGCCATAAGTTTTTTTCTCTCTCTATCTCTCTCACTTTCTCTATATTATGTATTATTTGTGTATGTTATTATTTGTGTGTGTTTATTATTTTGTGTATGTGTGAATTCAAGAGTGTGTGGGTGTTAATTTTTCTTGGGTGGGAGTGTGTATGTATGTATTATGTGTGCATGATGTGTGTGTATCAATGCATGGGTGTTTGTGTGGGTATTTGTATGTTAATGTAAGCGTGAGTGTGTAATGGATGAGTATATGTTTTATATTAATGTGTGTCTTATTTGTGTGTTTGTGTGTATGTTAATGTGGATGTGTGTGTGTGGGTCTATTCATGTATATATATTTATGTACATGTGTGTGTGATTGTGTGCAGTGTATGTATGTGAATGTGTACGTGTAACATGTATATGTATATGGGTGTACACGTGTGTGTGTATGCACGTGTGGATACATGTATAAGTGTGTATATATATCTATGTGTTACAGTGGTTTAATCGGAGTCGCATTTGCAGAAGACCCAGACCCGATCCAGATTCGCGTTCATAGAGTGCCGATACGCCAGCTGAATTGAAGACCGATGCATGAGATGATCCAGAATCCGTACCGGTTCGTGCAATGAAGACCAGATGGTGATTCAGATCCAAAATCGAGTCATTTTATTTGAGTGTTTGTTCTTATGTTATTTTCTTATTTACTGTTGTCAGTAAGTATTTATATGTTATTCGTATCATTTCATGTGACCATCTGATATATTTTTCTAGTATGATTACCCGTATCACTTCATGAGATATCAATGAGCATTCACCTTATTTATTTAGTTGATCCAAGCATTTTTCAGCGTCATTTCATATATTAGTAGTTTGTCACTGTTGGCTTAGACCTAGTATTTATATACCTTAAACTGGACTTGATCTTGTAATAGACCAAGTTGTGATAAATTTTATAATATAAATTGATTGATCTTCAGGTTGATTGGTTCGTGATTGAGATTAAAGATTCATATTTTATGTGTAGTACGTATCAGACTTGTTATTGTAAGTTCACCTAGAGGGGGGGGGTGAATAGGTGATGGCTAATCTAATGGTCACTTAATGCCAAATAATGCGGAATTAAAAACAATTATGACCTAATTAAAACTATTACACTAAACACCACGTATAACACAAGAGTGTAGCCGAATTCCCCGTGAAGGGCTCTGGACTAACTCCTCTAGATTCCCCTAGATAAGGGTTGAGGTGCCGCGTTGGCTCTCTTGGTTGAATACAAGTGTTAGCAACAAACCCTAGCAAGTATAACAATTAAGCACACAAGTATATCATGCATGTAAAGATAAACACAATAGAAGCATGCAAGATATAAACAAGAGATAGAGAGAGAGAGAGAGAGAGAGTGAGCAATCGCAAACACAAGGGATTTGTTTCGAGGTTCGAGCACACTTGCTCTACATCCCCGCCTCCTTCGACACACGAAGGATTTCCACTATGCTTGATCCCAATGGATCACTCCTCGGTGCCGCAACACCTACAAACCCTCGGACTCTCTAGTCCCGTACACACCGCAAGCCCACCGGCTCGCCGAGGCCGCACCTCAAACAACAAGTTCGCACCCGAACTCGAAACACCGAGTCCTCACTAGGACCCGAAACAATCGGAACGACACACACGTCCGCCTCTTCAAAGAAACAAAGATGAACTTTGGTGATCACAACTCTTGATCACCTAAAATCCTCTCACAACAAACTCCTATAGGTAGATATAGCAATGGATAGCTCAAGTGTTGTGTGAGAAAACAAGGAAAGAGATGGTGGAGGAAAACTAAAGAAAATCTCTTTTAAACACTCTTGATAAACTCCCCTTTTGATTGGAAGTATTAGCACTCAATTTAGTGGAGAAAACTCTTTTAATGAAGTGGGAAAAACTGGCTCAAAGTCCACTAGAAATCTTAGGCAAAAACAATGCCCAAACCCCCAAATTTATAGGGCTAGAAAAACTAGCCGTTGGGGTCTGTCAGGCCTGTCGGTCGACCGCCCGGTCGACCGCCAACGGTCATATTACAGACCGTTGTGCCATCGGTCGACCGGTCGGTCGATCGAGGCCAGATACAGAGAGCAGACTCTCTGTCCGGTCGACCGCCCGGTCGACCGGGGCCTTTCCAGAGAGCAGAGCTCTCTGGACGGTCGACCGGGTCGGTCGACTGTCCACCTGCCAGGTCAAGGCGTGCACGTCTGTGCACGTCGGTCGACCGAGCCGGTCGACCGACTTCAGCCCCAATCGACTTGGTCGGTCGACTGGCTGAAGCCTGAAACAGAAATCTGATAAGGGATTAAAACTTGGTCTTTTTGGCTCTAATAAAATCCCATAAAATTACAAAAAATCTACAAAAATAGTTTTACCAATACACTTAGATAAACAAACATGCTTGCACAAGATCAAGGCATGTTATAAAAGATTTGGACTATTTTTGTAACTTTGAAATATTGGCTCTAATGAAAAACAGTATTTTCCAAAACTTGTTTTCCAAAACTTGTTTTTCCAAAACTTCTCCAAATAATTTAAACTCTATTAAAGCATAGTGTGTATGGATATGATCCACTACACAAATAAGGTGAAATATCTATGTTTTTGACATTAAGCACTAAACATGGTTTTGGTTAAAACATGTAAACATTGAATACCAAAAACAAAACATGTATTTTCTAAAATAGAAAATCTTTTGTAAAAACAAAACTATCAAGAGTGTGTGTGTGTGTATATGTACTTGAGCAATCCACCAACTACTCTATCCTTTACATTTTATCTAAAAACAAAATCTTCTAAAAACAAACCTAGACTCAAGTCTTCATCTTCTTGAAGTCTTCACTTGAAACCTTCTTGACTTGGTCCAAACACCGTGCTAGCTCCAAAACTTGACTTTAAATCCTTTGTTGAAGCTATGCACCAACTAAGATCTTGATCATGAATCTGTCACTAATTAAACACAAGATCATTAGTAAACATAACTACATGAGTTGATCATCATCAAAACTAGAGTGATGGGCCTTTGGGCCAACAATCTCCCCCTTTTGATGATGACAAAACTCATGAAGTTATATATGCATGGATTAAAGTAAAGTTTCAAAGAAGCTCCCCCTTAACTCATGCATAACAAATAAACAATAAATATGCAATGTATGCTCATAAACATGTATGCAAATATATGGAGATAAACATGCTAACAAGCATAAAACAAATCAAATTCTTTTTCTCCTATTTGCAAAAATGCATAAACAATCCTTTTTCTAAAAACATGCATATAAATCTCAAATTCTTCTCCCCCTTTTTGTCAATCATCAACAAAGGGGTTAAAGTAAAAACAAAATTTTTCTCCCCCTTTTTGTTATAAACAAAGAGATCAATAAGGGGTGCAAACAAATAAGTCAATAAAAGTTTATATGCGATATACATTCATGAAGAGGAAGACGCTAAGTTAACTTTCCTGCACATATACATTACATGAAAGAGGGATGACAAGCCCTAATTCACATAACGCATAATATGCAATGCATAAGAGGAGATGTGAAGCTCCCCCTACACATGTGTATCACATAAAGAAGAGTTGTCAAGCTCCTCAATACAAGATACACTCAACATGAATCTATATGTAGAAGAGATGTTAAGCTCTCCTTGCATATAGGAAATACACATCAAAACATTTTTAATTTTTCTTAAACAAAATTTTTAAAGGTATCAGAGCTCTTGTAAAACAATCAAATTTTAAGATACCAAATTGAAAATAATCATTATTGTAAATCATATTGATACCAATTGAAATTTAACAAATATGAATTGAAACATATTGATACCAATAGTAAACATAATGATCAAATATTTTTATTTTTCATCATAAACTTTGTGCTTTAAAAATGTGAACTAATTGTAAGTTAAGCACATGAAAATCATATATATGTATGAAAAATAAGTATACCAAATGAAGTTGATACATACATATATAAGAAAACAAAAATGAGTATATACAAAAAAATAGAGTCAAATTGATACCAATTGAAACGATTCAATGATACCAATTGAAACAATAATAGGATCATGTGTATATCTCATAAACATTGAAGAATAAATAACTAGTTAAATTAATTTTTAAAAAACTAGTTAAAGATCCTTCAAAATAAGAAACCAAAACATATGTATTTCATGAATCATACCAAATACACAAGAGATGACACTCAAAATCGATTAAGCTCATAAAAGTGTTCATGAATCAAAGTCATGACAAAACAAATGAAGTATGAGTGTACAAGAATTATGTATATAGCATTTTCATGAAAATAGTCATTAAGGCTCAAATCAAACATGAATAACATTTTATCAAACAAAACATGAAAATTTATTTTTCTTTAAAAAACAATACACTTCTAGGTATATGTATGATTTATCTAAATCTAACAATATGCATACATATCCCAAACATAAAAGAGTCTATTAATAGTATTTGTATGAAGGCAAGAGACTCAAAAAGGATATACATGTATATTTATTAGATTTGAATAAAAATTACATATACATGAAGTAAAAACACGAAAATAGGCAAAACAAGTATAAATGAGAGAATCATCAAAACTAGCCTATATATGTCCATATAGTGGGTACAAATGAGCATGAAGTGCAAACATATATGAATCAAATGTTCTCACTATTTGTACATGTATAAATACAAGTTTTGATAAAAACTACATTTAAACTAGTATTTACCACATGAAGCTCAAAAACTAAAACATGAACATGCTAAAAATATGACATATGAACAAGCATGTAAATAAATAAGGAGTTTAGAAATAGTTACCAAACCAATGAACTATTCCAAATCTCCAAACATGGTGGCCTTTCCACCAAAACTCCTTGATAGCGGTGCATCAATTATATGTCCTTCAAGTCCACGTGCAACCACCACCAAGGCACCAAATATCTCACGTCTTGTGAGAGCCCTCACCTACATCAAATACACAAGGTGGGGACTTTGGTACCCATTTTCTTTTGGGTCCTTTAGGGTTAGCTTTGTAAGGAACCCAAAAATTTTTATTAGCAAAATTTATATGATGCATCTTATCAAAACAAAACTTTGCTAAATGGCCTTTGCGGCCACAATGTGTACACTTGTACACCTTAGAATGCTTATGTGTGTGGGTGTGATCATGACGTGCAACATAAGCATATGCATGATGTGGATGTGCATGAATATGTGGAGTTTGTTTCTTTGAAAACATAGACTCCAATCTAGTGTGGTTGAATGCACATGTGCTCAAAGTAGAGCTCAAACTATTAATTTTATTTTTCAAAAGTTCTATCTCACTATCTTCAATGGTGGCATGTAGAGAAAAGTGAGATATAGAATCATTTTTCTTTTTCCTTTTAAAACATTTTCTTGTTCCTTTTCTTTTGAAATAATTTTTCTTTTCAAACAAGAATTTTCTTGAAAAACAATTTCCTTTTATTTTTCCACCAAAATGATTTTATCTTTCAAAATAGTGTTTCCTTCACAAAGATCACTCAATTTGGAAAACAAGGAAACATTTTCATTTTTCAAATCTCCATTCTCTTTTTCTAAACATGCAATCTTATTTTAAAAGAATCATTTTCTTTTTGCATGCAACCAAAATTCTTTTTCATTTTCTTATTTTCCTTCTTAATCATGTCATATTTTTCAAGTAATTGTAGACAAAATGAAGTAAGCTCATCATATGACATGTTATCATCTTCTACCTCGGATTCGGTAGTTACCTCAAGGGGGTTATCCCCTTGGACCATATAGCACGCGTTGGAGGTATCGCTTCCAACGTCCGAATCACTCCCCGCATAATATAGATCTTTTTCGCCGAGGGAGGTGATGATGTTCCAAGCTACAAAAGCCGAGTCAATGTTAGAAACCCTAGATAAATAATCATCATTTAGGGTTGACTTTAAAGCATGAAGGGCTTTTGCATTAGCCTCAATATTCTTGCTATTATTAACATATGAATCATTAGTGGTAGCAAGATAAATATGGATGCCTAGGGCTTTGAGGTATAAGGACATCTTAACCTTCCAAATTTGGATGTTAAGAATGTCAAACATAGGTGGTGACATGAAGTCCATGGTGTGTGTACAAAATATGTGATTAGCCTAAAATGAGGATCTTTAACTCTAGGTTGTAAGACCCAAATCAAGAGCACTTGGCTCTGATACCAATTGTAAGTTCACCTAGAGGGGGGGTGAATAGGTGATGACTAATCTAATGGTCACTTAATGCCAAATAATGCGGAATTAAAAATAATTATGACCTAATTAAAACTATTACACTAAACACCACGTATAACACAAGAGTGTAGCCGAATTCCCCGTGAAGGGCTCTGGACTAACTCCTCTAGATTCCCCTAGATAAGGGTTGAGGTGCCGCGTTGGCTCTCTTGGTTGAATACAAGTGTTAGCAACAAACCCTAGCAAGTATAACAATTAAGCACACAAGTATATCATGCATGTAAAGATAAACACAATAGAAGCATGCAAGATATAAACAAGAGATAGAGAGAGAGAGTGAGCAATCGCAAACACAAGGGATTTGTTTCGAGGTTCGAGCACACTTGCTCTACATCCCCGCCTTCGACACACGAAGGATTTCCACTATGCTTGATCCCAATGGATCACTCCTCGGTGCCGCAACACCTACAAACCCTCGGACTCTCTAGTCCCGTACACACCGCAAGCCCACCGGCTCGCCGAGGCCGCACCTCAAACAACAAGTTCGCACCTGAAATCGAAACACCGAGTCCTCACTAGGACCCGAAACAATCGCGAACACACACGTTCGCCTCTTCAAAGAAACAAAGATGAACTTTGGTGATCACAACTCTTGATCACCTAAAATCCTCTCACAACAAACTCCTATAGGTAGATATAACAATGGATAGCTCAAGTGTTGTGTGAGAAAACAAGGAAAGAGATGGTGGAGGAAAACTAAAGAAAATCTCTTTTAAACACTCTTGATAAACTCCCCTTTTGATTGGAAGTATTAGCACTCAATTTAGTGGAGAAAATTCTTTTAATGAAGTGGGAAAAACTGGCTCAAAGTCCACAAGAAATCTTAGGCAAAAATAATGCCCAAACCCCCAAATTTATAGGGCTAGAAAAACTAGCCGTTGGGGTCTGTCAGGCCTGTCGGTCGACCGCCCGGTCGACCGGCCAACGGTCATATTACAGACCGTTGTGCCATCAGTCAACCGGTCGGTCGACCGAGGCCAGATACAGAGAGCAGACTCTCTGTCCGGTCGACCGCCCGGTCGACCGGGGCCTTTCCAGAGAGCAGAGCTCTCTGGACGGTCGACCGGCCACCTGCCAGGTCAAGGCGTGCACGTCTGTGCACGTCGGTCGACCGAGCCGGTCGACCGACTTCAGCCCCAGTCGACTTGGTCGGTCGACTAGTCGACTGGCTGAAGCCTGAAACAGAAATCTGATAAGGGATTAAAACTTGGTCTTTTTGGCTCTAATAAAATCCCATAAAATTACAGAAAATCTACAAAAATAGTTTTACCAATACACTTAGATAAACAAACATGCTTGCACAAGATCAAGGCATGTTATAAAAGATTTGGACTATTTTTGTAACTTTGAAATATTGGCTCTAATGAAAAAAAGTATTTTTCCAAAACTTGTTTTCCAAAACTTGTTTTTCCAAAACTTCTCCATATACAAAAACAAGATATTTAAACTCTATTTAAGCATAGTGTGTATGGATATGATCCACTACACAAACAAGGTGAAATATCTATATTTTTGACATTAAGCACTAAACATGGTTTTGGATAAAACATGTAAACATTGAATACCAAAACAAAACATGTATTTTCTAAAATAGAAAATCTTTTGTAAAAACAAAACTATCAAGAGTGTGTGTGTGTGTATGTACTTGAGCAATCCACCAACTACTCTATCCTTTACATTTTATCTAAAAACAAAATCTTCTAAAAACAAACCTAGACTCAAGTCTTCATCTTCTTGAAGTCTTCACTTGAAACCTTCTTGACTTGGTCCAAACACCGTGCTAGCTCCAAAACTTGACTTTAAATCCTTTGTTGAAGCTATGCACCAACTAAGATCTTGATCATGAATCTGTCACTAATTAAACACAAGATCATTAGTAAACATAACTACATGAGTTGATCATCATCAAAACTAGAGTGATGGGCCTTTGGGCCAACAGTTATTCATTCATTTGGTGATAACTTAGATGAGGATTCATTTGGATATTGGGGTCGCATTAGCTATGATGTTACTTTAATAAGAGATTGTGATTTCTTAATGCTTGGATTGGTATTGACTTATTTTGAGTTACAGTTGATTGATATGAGATTTGTGTTCTTTTCATTGTAAATAGAGTTCAGATGAGCCTGATGACTTTTGGATTATTGATTGAGAGTATTTTCTAGATTTATCCCTGATTGAGTTTGTTGGTTGAGTATCAGAAGTAGACATTTCTAGATTCATGTTGGTTGAGGATGTTCCCTTTTTTCATTATGATTCAGTAACCATTGATTTAGTTTGATCTCGAGGATAATCAGAGGACTGCTCTTCAGATTGGTTCTTAGTTTTTCAGTTATTCTATTATAGAGACAGATATATTGTGAGAGTGATTTCATTGATATCGGTGTTCTCGTACTTCAAACTTTATAGTAGTTGTCAAATATTTGTATCAGTTATCAGTGATTAGTGCAGACTTGTGATTACTGACTCCATATCTCCAATATTCTCCATCTCATGTCAGTTAATAGATATTCAGTTGTCAGATAGTAGTTCTCAGTTACTAGTTATGCAGTTATCAGCTATCATTGACATCGTCAGTTGTTGGAGATATTCAGTCACTAATTCATTTTAATAATAACTTATATCATTACTTTAATAAAAAATAACATAACCCAAGAAACAGGGGTAATTTCCTGATAATACATGTCGTGTATTTTGTAAAAACTAGTTATGGTATACTAAGTTTAGGTTTCATCATGAAGAACTAAGGTAGTACTGGCTTTCAAGTTATTCAGTTCTCAGTTATTAGGGCTATGCCCGGATTACAGTGCCACACCAGTTATTTTTTTGTGTGGGGCTGTGGTATTCAATTATTAGGGCCTTACGGTCCATCCTGGTTCAGTGTCAGGAATGTTGGATCATGGTACCGGGCATGCACGATACCCTTCTAAAGCACATGCACTACATTGGCAGGCAGTTACAATAATGATAACCTTGTTTATTATGTGGGAAAACGACTGTGGTATGGGACACAACTAAGTACTACATTAGTTAGGTTAATAATAACCTACCAGACCAGTGACATATGCTAGGTTACATATCTTGACATCAGTTGTTTGTTTTATCAGTGATATTTTTTACCTACAGACTTGTCCATGTTATTTTTCAGTTATCTTTTATTTACAGTTTATCTTGTTATTATTATGTGCACAGTGTTTATATGCACGAGCACCTTCCCCTTTTCTTACACATTTATTGGGCCGCTTTCTGATGACCCTGCATTTGCACGTCCAGATTGGATGTTTCATTTAATTGTTCAGGTGCTCGATGAGACCCTACATGTTGCGAGGAGCTGGAGTTTCTCTCTACCTATTCTGGTATTCTTGTCTTCCTTTTTATTCCTATTGTTTTCATACTTTCCTTAATTCTATATCATTACCAGTCGTTATTCCATTCCTTATTCATTTGTTATTATGTGTGGATACTTATATGTGATATTACAGTGATCATGATTCATTTTAGTAGATTTTTGTAGCTAGTTCTGGGTTACATAAGGCTTAGCGCGTGTACATGAGGTATTTTCCTTGCGTATAAGCATCGCCGACTCTCGTCGCATCTCCGCTCCAACATATTTTGGAAACCAGGGCATGACAAGGTGTTCTTGATATCAGAGCCTAAGTTTTCGACTTGCGATGTTGACTTTTAACTTTCGCTTTTTGTAAGAAGACCTGGTTCTTACCGTTAACTTGAAACGAGCTATAGTTACACTGCAGTAAACAAATACTATCCATACAATGATATTAAGTCCACTTGGAAATTGATCCTCCTCCCTTTGGAAATTCATTTCATCTTTTGACAACCCTGATTCCAACTTTTCTTCTAGAGTAATCTGGGTTCTATCTTGATTCTTATTCTTCATGCCGATTCTTTTTTTCTGATTTTATCTTCAGTCTGGTTACTCTATTTTGAAGCCGGTAGCAGAAGCCAGAGTAGCGCAGTGGAAGTGTGGTGGATTCATGATGCGCTGAGAAGCGATGTGGAATTGATATATTCTCCCTTGATTTTGATTCTTTTTACTATTCCTTACTTTATTGAAATTTCGAGGATGAAATTTTCTTAAGGTGGGTAGAAAGTAATATCCCTAATTAATAATATTGCATTTTTTTGGATTTACCTATTATTCTATTATTATTGATTAACTTAATTTAAGCCTTCTTCTTCTTCTGATTATTATTATTAATATTAAATGTACTAATTATTTTGAAATATTAGATGTTAATTTGGCTGTAATTATTATTAGTATTATTACTATTGCTATTATTATTGTTTGTTATTATTAGTAGGGGTTGTTACTATTATGATTTCATTATGATTGTTATTTATTATCATTATTATTAATGTTTTCATTATTATTAATATTATTGTTTTTGTTATTATTATAGTTATTGTTAATTATTATTTTGGTGTTTATTATTTTTTTTGTTATGAATAAATGCTATTATTAAGTTATTATTATTACTTTTATTATTATTATCATTGTCATTGATAATTATTACCATAATTATTGTTAACTATTACTGTTACTAAAATTATTATTATTATGTATTGGTATTATTGTTGTTGACTATTATTATTACTAGTGTATTGTTCTTAGCATTTTAATATTATTTATTACTATTATTATATGGTTAATTATTTTTATTTATCATTATTGTTATGGTTAGTGTTGTGTTATTATTATTATTTCTCTCTTTCATTCATTATCCTATACCCATTAACCCATTAGCTCAAGCCTAAACCCAATTACCCGTAGCCTATAATCCAAACCCAAACTCCTATAACCCATTACCTAAAAAACCCAAACCCAATATAATCTTGTCCTAAACCTAATCCTAAACCCTAATTCTATCTCCTTGTTCTATCTCTAGCCGCCGTGAGATCCCCTAGCGCTTAGTCATCCCCTTCATAATCTTTCTTCTCCTCCTCTACCCTTCACACCCTCAGCCGCCAACCCCATAAGTCCCCCTTGGCCGAGCCACCATGCTGCCACCCTAGCTGGAGCTCCGCACAGCCGCCCTCCTCCCTTCATTCCTGGGCCATATATGATCTACCCCTGACTCTTCCACCGTGAGACTCAGGCACCTCACAACCCCTCTCTAATAGCGGTAACCCTCCACCAGGCCACACCCTCATCTGCATCTCCTCCCTTCATGGCCTGCTGCCACAGCCTCCAACTACACCCCTCCCCATAGCCGTAGCAGCACACCCCCCTGCCGGAGACCATAACATCCCAAGCCCCTCTTCTTCCCTTGGCTGGGCATCCATGGCGCACACCTGTCACAGCCACCCTGCACCTCTCCCGCAGCCTGTAGGCAGCCCTCTCCTCCCCGGGCCTTCACCCATGGCCGACTGCACCTCCCTGTCCTCCGATGTCGGGATCCACCTCACCGGTAGCTCCTAAAACCACCTCTCCAGCACACGACAGCAACACCCCATCATCCAGCCCGCAGATCCCCCAGGCCATGGCAGCCCAAACCCTTTCTCAACCTCTAACAACACACCAGGCCAACCTCCAATGGCAACCCTCTGCTGTGACAGCACTCATTCAACTTACGCCTGAAATGCGCCAATACCCCAGGCCACGCACACCCTCCTGCATAGCCCTCGACGCACTCCCATCTTCACACCCGCAAGCCAGTCGCCCCTCCATCATGGCTGAGCACCTTTGCGCAAGCCACTGGCCAAGACCCCCACATCATTCTCCTCCTTTTCCCCTCCTCCACACACGGCAGAATCCCCTTCCTTACGCCATCTCCACCGTAGCCTGCCCCTGCTGTGCTCTCCTCTGCCAAACTGTCGAGAAACACAAGAGCCTGAAGCACCTGACAGACCACCATCGTCTCTTCGGTGAGTCACCTTCCATCCTCCGCCTCCGCAACCTCTGCCAGTGAACACACCAGGCCGCCACCCCTTGCAGGCCATGAATCTCCTTCTCTCTCTATCTCTCTCACTTTCTCTGTATTATGTATTATGTGTGGTTTATTATTTTGTGTATGTGTGAATGCAAGAGTGTGTGGGTGTTCGGTTTTTCTTTGTGTGGGAAAGTGTGTGTATGTATGTATTATGTGTACATGATGTGTGTGTATCAATGCTAGGGTGTTTGTGTGGGTAATTCTGTGTTAATGTATGTGTGAGTATATGGTGAATGAGTATGTGTATTATATTAATGTATGTGTTATTTGTGTGTTTGTGCATATGTTAATGTGGATGTGTGTGTGTGAGTGTCTATGCTGTATATATATTTATGTACACATGTGTGTGATTGTGTGCAGTGTATGTATGCGAACGTGTATGTGTACATGTACATGTATGTTACACGTGTGTGTGCGCGTATGCACGTGTGGATACATGTATGATGTGTATATATGTGTGTGTGTGTGTGTGTGTATGTTACAGTAGTTCAATCGGGGTCACGTTTGCAGAAGACCTGGACCCGATCCGGATTCGTGTTCGCAGAGTACAGAATGCCAGTTGATTCAAAGGCCAATCCATTAGATGATCCGGAGATCCTTCCCAGTTCATGCAGTGAAGATCAGATGCCGATTCGGATCCAAAATCGAGTCATTTCATGTGAGTATTTGTTCATATGTTATTTTCTTATTTACTGTTGTCAGTAGATGTTTATATATTATTCGTATCATTTTATGTGACCATCTGATATATTTTACCAGTATGATTAATCGTGTCACTTCATGAGACATTAGTGAGCGTTCACTTTATTATTTAGTTGGTATGAGCGCTTATCAGCGTCATTTCATGTGTTAGTGGTTCGTCGCTGTTGGCTTAGCCTAGTATTGATACACCTTAAACCGAACTTGATCTTGTAATTGACCTATTTGTGATATATATTAGAATATAAATTGATTGATCTTGCAGTTGATTGGTTCGTGATTGAGGTTAAAAATTCATATTTTATATGGAGTACTTATTTGACTTGTTATTCATTCATTTGGTGATAACTTAGATGAGGATTCATTTTGACATTAGGGACATATTAGTTATGATGTTACTTTAATAAGAGATTGAATTTCTTAATACTTGGATTGGTATTGACTTATTTAGAGTTAAGAGTTGATTGATATGGGATTTGTGTTCTTTTCATTGGATCTTGAATAGAGTTTAGATGAGACTAATGACTTTGGATTATTGATTGTGAGTATTTTTTGGATTTATCCCTAATTTATTATTTGAGTATGGTTGAGTTTGTTGGTTGAGTATTAGAAGTAGACATTTCTAGATTTCATGTTGGTTGAGGATGTTCCCTTATTTCGTTACGATTTCAGTAACCATTGATTTAGTTTGATCTCGAGGATAATCAGTGGACTGCTCTTCAGATTGGTTCTTAGTTATTCAGTTATTCTGTTATAGAGACAGATATATTTAGAGAGTGATTTCATTGATATCGATGATCTCGTACTTCAAACTTTATAGTAATAGTCAGATATCAGTATCAGTTATCAGTTATCAGTGATTAGTGCATACTTGCGATTAGTGACTTTTTATCTCCAGTATTCTCTATTTGACGTCAGTTAATAACTATTCAGTTTTCAGATAGTAGTTCTCAATTACTAGTTTTTCAGTTATAAGCTATTATTGACATCATCAGTTGTTGGAGATATCCGGTCACTAATTTATTTTAATAATAACTTATATGATTGGTTGTTAATAAAAGATACCATAACTCGGGGAACAAGGGCAATTGCCCGATAATGCATGTCGTGTATTTTGGAAGGACTAGTTATGGTATACCAAGTTTAGGTTCCACCATGGGGAACCATGGTAGTACTGGCTGCCTAGTTATTCAGTTATTTAGTTCTCAGTTATTAGGGCTATGCCCGAACTACGTTACCACACCATTATTCTTTTGTGTAGGGCTATGGTCTGCCAGCTATTAGGGCTTTGTGGTCCATCTTGGTTCAGTGCCAGAAATGTTAGACCGTGGTACCAGGCATGCACGGTACCCTTCCAAAACACATGCACTACATTGGCAGATGATAACCTTATTTGTTATGTAAGAAAACGGTTGTGGAATGGGACACAACTAAGTACTACATTAGTTAGGTTAATAATAACCAACCAGACTAGCGACATATGCTAGGTTACATATCTTGACATCAATTGTTTATTTTATTAATGGTATTCTTTTACCTACATACTTGTCCATGTTATTATTCAGTTATCTTTATTTACAGTTTATCATGTTATTATTATGTACACACTGTTTATATGCACAAGCACCTTCCCCTTTACTTACACACTCATTGTGTGGCTTTCTGATGACCCTAAATTTGCACGTCCAGATTGGATGTTTCATTTAATTGTTTAGGTGTTCGATGAGACTGTACATATTGCGAGGAGCTGGAGTTTCTCTCTACCTGTTCGAGTATTCTTGTCTCCCTTTTTATTTCTATTGTTTCTGTAGTTTTCTTGATTCTATATCATTACCAGTCGTTATTTCATTCCTTATTCATATGTTGCCATGTGTGGATGCTTATATGTGATATTGCAGTGATCATGATTCATTTTAGTAGATTTTTGTAGCTTGTTCTGAGTTATTAAGGCTTAGCGCGTATACGTGAGATATTTTTCTTGCGTATAAACATCGCCGACTCTCATCACGTTTTCACTCCAACGTATTTTTGGAAGCGGGGCGTGACAGTTAGCAAGTTAGATATTAGAATCCATCATTATGAGCCATCAATAGCTCTTGCAATAGCAAGGCCTTGTAGAGTCTATTAGATTCATGTGAATTATCAAGGGGTTAGATGATTAGTAGTTAGTAGTTAAATTGTCATGAAAGAAAAGTTAGCTAGTCATGTTAAAAATTAGAGAAGAAACTATAGAAGGAAAGGAGGAAATTTTCATAGATTGTCACTCTCTATTACTTTAATCTCTCTCTTTCTCTCCTGAACCAACTCTGCCCTAATACATGATCTAAAACAAAAATAAAATACAAAAGAAAAGAGAAGAAGAACTACACTACTCTACAATAAAAAGAAGAAAACCCTAGCCTACAGCTCTCTAACCTCATTTCTGACCATTAAATGCAATATTTATTGGCAAATACAGACTTTAGATATGAGACAAAGCCACGCTCCAATCGACGCATGGGCCCACCAAAAGTACCTCAGCAACCTCGAGGAAACACTATAATTTCAGGGATCCAGTCCCTGATCTTTTTCCAGTTGATCCGTCAAGCTTCTAGGGGCATCTATGAATTTTTGGTTTTTGATAATTTGGTCCTGTATTTCTTTAGATTCATCCTCATTTGCTGGATCTAATATATTTCTAAAAGCTCTCTAGCTTGGTCTCCAAGAAATGTGATTTAATTACTCAAAATTAGGTTTAATTAGGCTCTTATTCTGACTTTGCCTTTTATCTGCAATAGAGACCAAAACATAGGTTAGACACAATATCTATTATAAATTGGCGGGAAATATGATATGAATAATGCATTATAGTAGACTAATCATACCCCCACACTTATCTTTTGCTCGTCCTAAGCATAAAAGAAAATCTAAACTAAGAATGTCATTTCACCACTTTCCCAGATGACGTGATTGCACTGAGCGTGTGCAACAAGCCGTTAAACCTCTAAGTTTCTCTAGAGGAGGAGTTTTGTCTCTTGAGGGTTTTTAGCGGATTAAACCCACAAAATCTGTAAAGAAAGAAAATAAATGTTAGTCTTTTGAAAATGCATTTTGAAAGATAAAAAGAGCTTTTGAAACATTTTTGCAAAAATTAATTGATCTAAGGTCATAAGTTCACCAAAAATTATTCTTCCTTAAACTTAGTCTATATGCAAGATCTTATCATCAATTAAGATTAGAATTCAAAATTGGATTAAATATTTGATCTTTCACAAAACTGAGATAATATGCACTTTGTGATATTGTAAATTTTGGGATTTTAACTCCAACCATCAAGCCATTTATTCATTTATATGTGTGTGTGTGTCTTCTTTTTCTTCTCTTAGTTTTCTTAGGCTTTCAGTTTACCGGGTAGTGAGGCTTTAGCCGATGACTATCAAATCAGACAATCTTAGAGCACCAGATGAGAAAATATCCCTCGGGCTTATGGACTAGAGTAAACAAGACCACAAACTTAGGAGGATTATTTGTTTTGACCACCATTAGGCGTGACTAATCATCCTTAATTTCTAAAATCAACCTAATTTTCTTAAAAATAGATTAAAACTTTATCTCTTGTTTCAAAAAGATTTTAAAGAAAGAAAAAATCCTATACAAAAGGGAAGATTCTAAGAATATGCTAAAAGAAGTGAAAAACAAAAAAAAACTAAAAAATCTACGTTAGTAGACGCTCCCACATTATCTCATGCATTATCCTCAATGCATCGTGAATACATGTATGCATGAAAATACAGAGGGAAGGAAAAATCACCTTAGGGTGGTGGTTCCGATAGAGGTTGTAACGCCCCGATCCCGCAGGTACGGGGACGTTATGGCGACGTACATACGCGAGGTGAAAACACCCTCACGCGTACGTTAAGCCTCAGTACAGGACATAGCCACCATATACACAAGGGTTCCAGCAAGAAATAAGTACAAGAATACCTGCAGAAAGGGGTTAGGGATCATAACAGATATAAAAACAAGGATAAATGAGATAACAGAAATAAATCACCAAGATACCTATAAAGAGTCTCGATGAGGAATCTCCTATGTGACTCCAAGGCACTATCTGATAATACGGTAGCTCGGATCTCCAACCTGGGCATGCAAACCCAGGGTCGTCAGAAAGCGACCTAGTGAGTGGTAAAATGAAGGAGGCAAAAATATGTACTATAGTAATACAAGCACAATAATAATAGATAATACATGCTGTTGTAATAGTGACACCATATCCTAAGCATATAATAAGCATATAAGTAGCAGCAGAAGTATCTAAACATGAAAGATATAAGCATGTTATCTTTTAATACCATCACTACCTAGCCAGTTATCATCTGGTCATGTCTTTAGGCGTGTCCGGTTGATATCATAAATACTGTCGTCTAGTGGTGACGTGATAGCAGTGACCATACAGGTGGGCATATGCAATATGAACATGCAGGTGGGCATATGAAAATAGAATAGATGCAATGCAGAACATGTGTAGTATGCCACCACAGAAAGAGTAACATGTACCAGGCAAAGTAACAGATATACATGTACATGAGTAGGATGCCACCACAGAATGTATAGCATGAAACAGGTAGGGTAACAACATATACAGGTAACATGATAACGGCGAAATGGTCGGGTACAGGAACATGTACAACTAAACAATAGAATACATGTATCAGGCAAGTCATGTTATTTATACAATAGTAGCAATCAGTATCACCTGGTATTATAATCAATCTCTTCCAGTGTCCCATACGACTGGCAGTTCATACTGGAGCCCGCACTCCAGTCGAACCCATCCGGACATGGCCTACGGGTACCATTATCCAAACGAGAGAGTGACCAAATAACAAGTGTTCCCGACGTCACTATTGTGTCTCCTGTTTTATTATGTTAATTAGAAACCCATGGTCGAGGAGTTCTTATCGGGTAGGTGTATCCCGTGCATACCCGGGATCACGGCCTTATACAAACCCCTGGCTGCTGAGACCAGGGCCCTCCGCTAAGAGGGGAACAATAATCAAGTAACAGGAGCTCATAGAGCAATTGGTATGTAGCACTACCGTCCCCTGCAGTGGGAGAACAATATGGATCCAGTACATCACCCGATAAGATCTAATCAACCGTCGAGTCTCCCCCATACCCAAGTTAGCTTTATGATCTGATATGTCAAGTATACACTGTAACAAGAACACATACAGTACATGATACGGGTAACATGATAACTGGACCAGAGCTCTGTTGATAGCATAGAACAATATAACGGGAAACGGGAACAATATAATGGGAACAATATAACGGGAAACGGGAATAATAGATGTGGGATTCCACATATCGCGTATCAACAGCTCTCATGTCCAGTAACGGGAATATCCATATCAGTAACAGGAAACAATCATATAACATGAATACGGGAACATGGAACAATAATACATGTAATATGCACGGTGATCCATATGACAAGAAGATAGAAACAACACATGTATGTACACTTGTGCGGTGAGCATATGTAGCAGTGCTGTCTGTGTAACGAGTATCTGTGAAGTGGTGCATGTATATATCGGTGGGACATGAATACGAAATAAGAGAGTGTGACGTGTCATAGTATCTGTGCAACATGTACATGCAATAACAGTGGTCAGTGTCCAATATCATGTACGGTGAACTTCAGTATCCGTGTAATGATGATAACACTAATGGAAAAGCGGTACTTATCCGGTTACTAGTGGAACATAGATGTGTAGCTATCATCCGTGTAATAGTAACTCCCTAACATGCAATAGCAGTATTGGTGTATCCGTATATCAGTGAATGACAATATATCGTGTAATGCGTGATAACGATATCTGGTTGTACCGAATATATATAGTATCCAATGCTTAGCATGTTCGGGTAATAATTACGGGTACATATACTCATGGTGTCTAGTGTGAGGCGGGTACCGGTGATCATATCTAATTGAGTATCAGCTATCCCTAATTGTAATGTAGGTCACCATCTTATGATATTTATTATGTTTAACGAATTGTTATACTAGTCTTTCACTAAGTACCATTTATTAACCAGTATTTACCGTTGTTACAGGGATTAACTGGTCAACACGACGAGTGTGATAAGGCAACCAATCAAGATTACTAAACATGATCAAATATAATTTATAAAAGAAAAACACTCACAAACTAGCCATGGGAAGGTAACTCTCTTTCCCACGATCGCAACGGATCCAGAATCGTCCAAATCGGAGTCCGGATGCCCCCGATATCGCCCGAATACTAAAGCATAACAAAAAGGGTTAAATATGTAAATAAAATATTTTCAATGCAAATAATAAAAGTAGCAGGGGTTTTTTGTAAAATTACCTTTAATGGGTTTCGGATGCGGGTTGGGCTCTTAACGGGTTGGGTCCAGATCCAAAACCCAAACCCGTTAACTTAAGTTAAATGGGTTGTGGGTTTATAGGGTTAACGGGTCGGGTTTTTATTGAGTTTACCACTTAACCCAATAGGGGTTAATGGGTTTGGGCTTAACCCAAACCCACAAAGGCAAATAGCAGCAGCAGCAGCTTGCTGCTGCTGCTCCTGCGCGGCCGGCCGGCCAGCTCAGCTGGCCGGCGGCGGCTCGGTGAGAGAGAGAGAGATGGTGAGGAAGTGAACAACAGTAGAAGAAAAAGAAAAGAAAGGAGAAGAAGAAGAAGAAAAGAAGAAAGAAAAGAAAAGAAAAAGAGGAAGAAGAGGCGGCGGCGGTGGTGGCGCCGGCCGGGGGCGTGGCGGCCCAGGGGTCGCCGGCGGCGGTGGTGGCGCCGGCCGGGGGCGCGGCGGCCCAGGGGTCGCCGGCGGCGGCGGCGGCGGGTCGGGTTTCTCCCCTGGCCATGGAACAGTATGAAGGGGGAGAGAGGGAAATAACTTGGAGAGAGAGTTTTAGAGAGAGAGAATGGGAACTTAAGAGAGAGAAGAGAGAAGAGAGAAGAGAGAGAGAGAGAGAGGAGGTATTGAAAGAGAGAGAGTTTTTGAGAGAGGAAGAGAGAGGGAGGTTTTAAGGGGAGAGAGAGGCGGTGGAAGCCAGTCAAAGGCGGGGGGGGGGGAGAAGTCGCTGGAAAGAGGGAGAAGGGAAAGAAAAAGAAAAGAAAAAGAAAAGAAGATAAATGATTAAAATAATATTATTTCATTTTTCCCAAATTCGACTAGTTCCGAACGGTGCCCAAAAATTACAAAAAATAGAGAATATTAGCCGGAGATGTAAGATGAAAACGGTTTACAGAAATTCAATCCGGTTTGCAAATTAAAAATCCCAGAGTGTCTCACCGATACCGGGCGACACCGTTTGGCCGGATTTTCGATAAATTCGAAAAAATTCCCAAAAATACCCTAATATAGATAATCTGATTTTAAGACACATGGTGAAAGCGGATTCTCAAAATACAATTCCATTTGTGAAATAAAAATCGTAGAGCCGGTTATCGGTATCGGTCGACACCGACTACGGAGCTTTTCCAAAATAATCCAGAAAAATTCCAAAAAATCCTGAAAAATCTAAAATATTAGAAAATGATTTTTGAAACTGAAATCAGCTCAATCGGACTACTACGAAGGTCAAATCAATTTTGTATGTCGTATCGCGTACTGATACTGTGATACGTATACCGGGGATCAGGGGGTTACATTTCTCCCCACCTTACAAAAAATTTCGTCCTCGAAATTTCAAATCAGGTGTGAGAACAATATTTTCATCCCCAAAGCCTAAATGTTACGGGTCCACGACACTTCCGCTGCGCACTCTGATATCTAGAAGGAACTCGGGATGGAGAAGTAGAGTAGTGAACTAACACTAACGGATTGGGAGCAATAAGATGCAAAGAAAACGAGAAGAAGTCGGATATTCTGGTCGACAACTGTAAGGAAGGAATACAAAAGAGTCAAGGAATGAATTGTCAATGACATTGTATTCTTGTACTCGTTGCTGGAATCCCCAAATTCAGATACAGATAAGTTGGAATCTGAATCTGATTGTACTGCTGGTAAGAGCCCGAGTATTGACCCAGGTGGTTACCCACACCAGGTGTGAACCTAGGCTCTGATACCACTCTGTAACGCCCCGATCCCGCAGGTACGGGGACGTTATGACGACGTACATACGCGAGGTGAAAACACCCTCACACGTACGTTAAGCCTCATTACAGGACATAGCCACCATATACACAAGGGTTCCAGCAAGAAATAAGTACAAGAATACCTGCAGAAAGGGGTTAGGGATCATAACAGATATAAAAACAGGGATAAATGAGATAACAGAAATAAATCACCAAGATACCTATAAAGAGTCTCGATGAGGAATCTCCTATGTGACTCCAAGGCACTATCTGATAATACGGTAGCTCGGATCTCCAACCTGGGCATGCAAACCCAGGGTCGTCAGAAAGCGACCTAGTGAGTGGTAAAATGAAGGAGGCAATAATATGTACTATAGTAATACAAGCACAATAATAATAGATAATACATGATGTTGTAATAGTGACACCATATCCTAAGCATATAATAAGCATATAAGTAGCAGCAGAAGTATCTAAACATGAAAGATATAAGCATGTTATCTTTTAATACCATCACTACCTAGCCGGTTATCATCTGGTCATGTCTTTATGCGTGTCCGGTTGATATCATAAATACTGTCGTCTAGTGGTGACGTGATAGCAGTGACCATACAGGTGGGCATATGCAATATGAACATGCAGGTGGGCATATGAAAATAGAATAGATGCAATGCAGAACATGCGTAGTATGCCACCACAGAAAGAGTAACATGTACCAGGCAAAGTAACAGATATACATGTACATGAGTAGGATGCCACCACAGAATGTATAGCATGAAACAGGTAGGGTAACAACATATACAGGTAACATGATAACGGCGAAATGGTCGGGTACAGGAACATGTACAACTAAACAATAGAATACATGTATCAGGCAAGTCATGTTATTTATACAATAGTAGCAATCAGTACCACCTGGTATTATAATCGATCTCTTCCAGTGTCCCATACCACTGGCAGTTCATACTGGAGCCCGCACTCCAGTCGAACCCATCCGGACATGGCCTACGGGTACCATTATCCAAACGAGAGAGTGACCAAATAACAAGTGTTCCCGACATCACTATTGTGTCTCCTGTTTTATTATGTTAATTGGAAACCCATGGTCGAGGAGTTCTTATCGGGTAGGTGTATCCCATGCATACCCGGGATCACGGCCTTAAACAAACCCCTGGCTGCTGAGACCAGGGCCCTCCGCTAAGAGGGGAACAATAATCAAGTAACAGGAGCTCATTGAGCAATTGGGAGGTAGCACTACCGTCCCCTGCAGTGGGAGAATAATATGGATCCAGTACATCACCCGATAAGATCTAATCAACCGTCGAGTCTCCCCCATACCCAAGTTAGCTTTATGATCTGATATGTCAAGTATACACTGTAACAAGAACACATACAGTACATGATACGTGTAACATGATAACTGGACCAGAGCTCTGTTGATAGCATAGAACAATATAACGGGAAACAGGAACAATATAACGGGAACAATATAACGGGAAACGGGAACAATAGATGTGGGATTCCACATATCGCGTATCAACAGCTCTCATGTCCAGTAACGGGAATATCCATATCAGTAACAGGAAACAATCATATAACATGAATACGGGAACATGGAACAATAATACATGTAATATGCACGGTGATCCATATGACAAGAAGATAGAAACAACACATGTATGTACACTTGTGCGGTGAGCATATGTAGCAGTGCTGTCTGTGTAACGAGTATCCGTGAAGTGGTGCATGTATATATCGGTGGGACATGAATACGAAATAAGAGAGTGTGACGTGTCATAGTATTTGTGCAACATGTACATGCAATAACAGTGGTCAGTGTCTAATATCATGTACGGTGAACTACAGTATCCATGTAATGATGATAACACTAATGGAAAAGCGGACTTATCCGGTTACTAGTGGAACATAGATGTGTAGCTATCATCCGTGTAATAGTAACTCCCTAACATGCAATAGCAGTATTGGTGTATCCGTATATCAGTGAATGACAATATATCGTGTAATGTGTGATAACGATATCTGGTTGTACCGAATATATATAGTATCCAATGCTTAGCATGTTCGGGTAATAATTACGGGTACATATAGTCATGGTGTCTAGTGTGAGGCGGGTACCGGTGATCATATCTAATCGTGTATCAGCTATCCCTAATTGTAATGTAGGTCACCATCTTATGATATTGATTATGTTTAACGAATTGTTATACTAGTCTTTCACTAAGTACCATTTATTAACCAGTATTTACCGTTGTTACAGGGATTAACTGGTCAACACGACGAGTGTGATAAGGCAACCAATCAAGATTACTAAACATGATCAAATATAATTTATAAAAGAAAAATACTCACAAACTAGCCATGGGAAGGTAGCCCTCTTTCCCACGATCGCAACGGATCCAGAATCATCCAAATCAGAGTCCGGATGCTCCCGATATCGCCCGAATACTAAAGCATAACAAAAAGGGTTAAATATGTAAATAAAATATTTTCAATGCAAATAATAAAAGTAGCAGGGGTTTTTTGTAAAATTACCTTTAATGGGTTTCGGATGCGGGTTGGGCTCTTAACGGGTCGGGTCCAGATCCACAACCCAAACCCGTTAACTTAAGTTAAATGGGTTGTGGGTTTATAGGGTTAACGGGTCGGGTTTTTATTGAGTTTACCACTTAACCCAATAGGGGTTAATGGGTTTGGGCTTAACCCAAACCCACGAAGGCAAATAGCAGCAGCAGCAGCTTGCTGCTGCTGCTCCTGCACGGCCGGCCGGCCAGCTCAGCTGGCCGGCGGCGCCAACCGGCCTGCCGGCGGCAGTCCGGCCGGCGGCGGCGGCTCAGGTGAGAGAGAGAGAGAGATGGTGAGGAAGTGAACAACAGTAGAAGAAAAAGAAAAGAAAGGAGAAGAAGAAGAAGAAAAGAAGAAAGAAAAGAAAAGAAAAAGAGGAAGAAGAGGCGGCGGCGGTGGTGGCGCCGGCCGGGGGCGCGGCGGCCCAGGGGTCGCCGGCGGCGGTGGTGGCGCCGGCCGGGGGCGCGGCGGCCCAGGGGTCGCCGGCGGCGGCGGCGGCGGGTCGGGTTTCTCCCCTGGCCATGGAACAGTATGAAGGGGGAGAGAGGGAAATAACTTGGAGAGAGAGTTTTAGAGAGAGAGAATGGGAACTTAAGAGAGAGAGAGAGAAGAGAGAAGAGAGAAGAGAGAGAGAGGAGGTATTGAGAGAGAGAGAGTTTTTGAGAGAGGAAGAGAGAGGGAGGTTTTAAGGGGAGAGAGAGGCGGTGGAAGCCAGTCAAAGGCGGGGGGGGGAGAAGTCGCTGGAAAGAGGGAGAAGGGAAAGAAAAAGAAAAGAAAAAGAAAAGAAGATAAATGATTAAAATAATATTATTTCATTTATCCCAAAATTCGACTAGTTCCGAACGGTGCCCAAAAATTACAAAAAATAGAGAATATTAGCCGGAGATGTAAGATGAAAACGGTTTGCAGAAATTCAATCCGGTTTGCAAATTAAAAATCCCAGAGTGTCTCACCGATACCGGGCGACACCAGTTTGGCCGGATTTTCGATAAATTCGAAAAAATTCCCAAAAATACCCTAACGTAGATAATCTGATTTTAAGACACATGGTGAAAGCGGATTCTCAAAATACAATTCCATTTGTGAAATAAAAATCGTAGAGCCGGTTATCGGTATCGGTCGACACCGACTACGGAGCTTTTCCAAAATAATCCAGAAAAATTCCAAAAAATCCTGAAAAATCTAAAATATTAGAAAATGATTTTTGAAACTGAAATCAGCTCAATCGGACTACTACGGAGGTCAAATCAATTTTGTATGTCGTATCGCGTACTGATACTGTGATACGTATACCGGGGATCAGGGGGTTACATTTCTCCCCACCTTACAAAAAATTTCGTCCTCGAAATTTCAAATCAGGTGTGAGAACAATATTTCCATCCCCAAAGCCTAAATATTACGGGTCCACGACACTTCCGCTGCGCACTCTGATATCTAGAAGGAACTCGGGATGGAGAAGTAGAGTAGTGAACTAACACTAACGGATTGGGAGCAATAAGATGCAAAGAAAACGAGAAGGAAGTCGGATATTCTGGTCGACAACTGTAAGGAAGGAATACAAAAGAGTCAAGGAATGAATTGTCAATGACATTGTATTCTTGTACTCGTTGCTGGAATCCCCAAATTCAGATACAGATAAGTTGGAATCTGAATCTGATTGTACTGCTGGCAAGAGCCCGAGTATTGCCCCAGGTGGTTACCCACACCAGGTGTGAACCTAGGCTCTGATACCACTCTGTAACGCCCCGATCCCGCAGGTACGGGGACGTTATGACGACGTACATACGCGAGGTGAAAACACCCTCACGCGTACGTTAAGCCTCATTACAGGACATAGCCACCATATACACAAGGGTTCCAGCAAGAAATAAGTACAAGAATACTTGCAGAAAGGGGTTAGGGATCATAACAGATATAAAAACAGGGATAAATGAGATAATAGAAATAAATCACCAAGATACCTATAAAGAGTCTCGATGAGGAATCTCCTATGTGACTCCAAGGCACTATCTGATAATACGGTAGCTCGGATCTCCAACCTGGGCATGCAAACCCAGGGTCGTCAAAAAGCGACCTAGTGAGTGGTAAAATGAAGGAGGCAATAATATGTACTATAGTAATACAAGCACAATAATAATAGATAATACATGATGTTGTAATAGTGACACCATATCCTAAGCATATAATAAGCATATAAGTAGCAGCAGAAGTATCTAAACATGAAAGATATAAGCATGTTATCTTTTAATACCATCACTACCTAGCTGGTTATCATCTGGTCATGTCTTTATGCGTGTCCGGTTGATATCATAAATAATGTCGTCTAGTGATGACGTGATAGCAGTGACCATACAGGTGGGTATATGCAATATGAACATGCAGGTGGGCATATGAAAATAGAATAGATGCAATGCAGAACATGCGTAGTATGCCACCACAGAAAGAGTAACATGTACCAGGCAAAGTAACAGATATACATGTACATGAGTAGGATGCCACCACAGAATGTATAGCATGAAACAGGTAGGGTAACAACATATACAGGTAACATGATAACGGCGAAATGGTCGGGTACAGGAACATGTACAACTAAACAATAGAATACATGTATCAGGCAAGTCATGTTATTTATACAATAGTAGCAATCAGTACCACCTGGTATTATAATCGATCTCTTCCAGTGTCCCATACTACTGGCAGTTCATACTGGAGCCCGCACTCCAGTCGAACCCATCCGGACATGGCCTACGGGTACCATTATCCAAACGAGAGAGTGACCAAATAACAAGTGTTCCCGACATCACTATTGTGTCTCCTGTTTTATTATGTTAATTGGAAACCCATGGTCGAGGAGTTCTTATCGGGTAGGTGTATCCCATGCATACCCGGGATCACGGCCTTAAACAAACCCCTGGCTGCTGAGACCAGGGCCCTCCGCTAAGAGGGGAACAATAATCAAGTAACAGGAGCTCATGGAGCAATTGGGAGGTAGCACTACCGTCCCCTGCAGTGGGAGAACAATATGGATCCAGTACATCACCCGATAAGATCTAATCAACCGTCGAGTCTCCCCCATACCCAAGTTAGCTTTATGATCTGATATGTCAAGTATACACTGTAACAAGAACACATACAGTACATGATACGGGTAACATGATAACTGGACCAGAGCTCTGTTGATAGCATAGAACAATATAACGGGAAACAGGAACAATATAACGGGAACAATATAACGGGAAACGGGAACAATAGATGTGGGATTCCACATATCGCGTATCAACAGCTCTCATGTCCAGTAACGGGAATATCCATATCAGTAACAGGAAACAATCATATAACATGAATACGGGAACATGGAACAATAATACATGTAATATGCACGGTGATCCATATGACAAGAAGATAGAAACAACACATGTATGTACACTTGTGCGGTGAGCATATGTAGCAGTGCTGTCTGTGTAACGAGTATCCGTGAAGTGGTGCATGTATATATCGGTGGGACATGAATACGAAATAAGAGAGTGTGACGTGTCATAGTATTTGTGCAACATGTACATGCAATAACAGTGGTCAGTGTCCAATATCATGTACGGTGAACTACAGTATCCGTGTAATGATGATAACACTAATGGAAAAGCGGACTCATCCGGTTACTAGTGGAACATAGATGTGTAGCTATCATCCGTGTAATAGTAACTCCCTAACATGCAATAGCAGTATTGGTGTATCCGTATATCAGTGAATGACAATATATCGTGTAATGCGTGATAACGATATCTGGTTGTACCGAATATATATAGTATCCAATGCTTAGCATGTTCGGGTAATAATTACGGGTACATATAGTCATGGTGTCTAGTGTGAGGCGGGTACCGGTGATCATATCTAATCGAGTATCAGCTATCCCTAATTGTAATGTAGGTCACCATCTTATGATATTGATTATGTTTAACGAATTATTATACTAGTCTTTCACTAAGTACCATTTATTAACCAGTATTTACCGTTGTTACAGGGATTAACTGGTCAACACGACGAGTGTGATAAGGCAACCAATCAAGATTACTAAACATGATCAAATATAATTTATAAAAGAAAAACACTCACAAACTAGCCATGGGAAGGTAGCTCTCTTTCCCACGATGGCAACGGATCCAAAATCGTCCAAATCGGAGTCCGGATGCTCCCGATATCGCCCGAATACTAAAGCATAACAAAAAGGGTTAAATATGTAAATAAAATATTTTCAATGCAAATAATAAAAGTAGCAGGGTTTTTTTGTAAAATTACCTTTAATGGGTTTCGGATGCGGGTTGGGCTCTTAACGGGTCGGGTCCAGATCCACAACCCAAACCCGTTAACTTAAGTTAAATGGGTTGTGGGTTTATAGGGTTAACGGGTCGGGTTTTTATTGAGTTTACCACTTAACCCAATAGGGGTTAATGGGTTTGGGCTTAACCCAAACCCACGAAGGCAAATAGCAGCAGCAGCAGCTTGCTGCTGCTGCTCCTGCACGGCCGGCCGGCCAGCTCAGCTGGCCGCGGCGCCGGCCGGCCTTCCGGCGGCGGCTCAGGTGAGAGAGAGAGAGAGAGAGAGAGAGAGAGAGAGAGAGGGTGAGGGAGTGAACAACAGTAGAAGAAAAAGAAAAGAAAGGAGAAGAAGAAGAAGAAGAAAAAAAGAAAGAAAAGAAAAGAAAAAGAGGAAGAAGAGGCGGCGGCGGTGGTGGCGCCGGCCGAGGGCGCGGCGGCCCAGGGGTCGCCAGCGGCGGCGGCGGGTCGGGTTTCTCCCCTGGCCATAGAACAGTATGAAGGGGGAGAGAGGGAAATAACTTGGAGAGAGAGTTTTAGAGAGAGAGAATGGGAACTTAAGAGAGAGAGAGAGAGAAGAGAGAAGAGAGAGAGAGAGAGAGGAGGTATTGAGAGAGAGAGAGAGTTTTTGAGAGAGGAAGAGAGAGGGAGGTTTTAAGGGGAGAGAGAGGCGGTGGAAGCCAGTCAAAGGCGGTGGGGGAGAAGTCGCTGGAAAGAGGAGAAGGGAAAGAAAAAGAAAAGAAAAAGAAAAGAAGATAAATGATTAAAATAATATTATTTCATTTATCCCAAAATTCGACTAGTTCCGAACGGTGCCCAAAAATTACAGAAAATAGAGAATATTATCCGGAGATGTAAGATGAAAATGGTTTGCAGAAATTCAATCCAGTTTGCAAATTAAAAATCCCAGAGTGTCTCACCGATACCGGGCGACACCGGTTTGGCCGGATTTTCGATAAATTCGGAAAAATCTCCAAAAATACCCTAACGTAGATAATCCGATTCTAAGACACCTGGTGAAAGCGGATTCTCAAAATATAACTCTGTTTGTGAAATAAAAATCGTAGAGCCGGTTATCGGTATCGGTCGACACCGACTACGGAGCTTTTCCAAAATAATTCAGAAAAATTCCAAAAAATCTTGAAAAATCTAAAATATTAGAAAATGATTTTTGAAACTGAAATCAGCTCAATCGGACTACTACGGAGGTCAAATCAATTTTGTATGTCGTATCGCATACTGATACTGTGATACGTATACCGGGGATCAGGGGGTTACAGAGGTCTGATTGGTACATGAAATCTGGCCCAATCTAAATTACGTGAAGTTCGTAGAAAACCACCAGTGACCTCTCTAATATAACCCACTATTATGATGTATACATGGATGATTTTTATTAGAAATTTTACCCCATCTAATTTTGAACATCTTTATCTCATATTGGAATGTGATAAGATGAAATGATTGATTTGGGCTCAGGAAATACAGAAACTAATACCGACTCAGGAAATTGACTGAAATCAAGTAAAGGTTCTAGAGTCAAAATTTGTTCAGGTAGTGGGTCCAAATTAAGAAGTTAAAGCTCTAATTCATATTCATTTCCCTTCAGGGGATTGTGACTTTACAAAATTAGTGATTCAAGTTCAAAAATTACACGTATAGGAATCCAAACTGACTATAAAATGTTGCTCAAATTGCGTAACAAAACATGAGTCAATATTGATTCAGGAATTTGAATTGGATCACAAAATTGAGGATCCGAGTCACATTCCTGATTGAGTTAAATTTCATGAAAATGAAAACTTGCCAATTTGTCAATGAGACTTTCAAAAGTATGGTACTGGTCAAGTTTAATATGTTGATCTTGAAAGATAGGTGTTCCAATTTCACGATGAATGGGTCAGGATCCAATACTGACTCGGAAAAATAATTAAAATCAGGTAAAGATACCGGAGTCAAAATTGAGTCAAGAAGTGGAATTGAATTACCAAGTTGAGGATCAGGATCACATTCATGCTCAAGCTCAATTTCAAGAAAGGGATAACTTGCCAAAATGTCAACGGGACTTTCAAAACTTAGAGTTTGGTCAAGTTCAAATGGGTGTGCAGAAATTAAATCTTGGTTTCCAAATTAACATGATTCTTAGGTCTAATCGACAGAGTTAGAGATATAAGAAATGGTCAAAGGTTGATAAGAGAGAATTTTCTCACTTCTGTTGACCAATTCGCTCATTATTGACTCTAACCTACTGATAGGCCGGGTAACATAATTTGGAATCTGAATCATGTTCCTATACTTTGTGCAATTGGTTCTTTTTGAAAAGGTGAGTATGGAAGTCGATTTTGCAAAGTGTGGTGAAATTATGAGTCCATCAGATTTTGAGATTGTTGCTCGGACTCATGCAAGGCTTTCATACTCTTTTCTAAGACAATTTTTTTACAGTCGGATGTTCTAGAAAAAAGAAATATGTGAAGCTTGATTTTGGAAAAATGATGAGTCCAACATGTTTTGAGATTGTCGCTTCGACTCACTTAAGAGTTTCACACTCATTTTAGGATTGGTGATTTTTCATTTTGAATAGGTGGAACTGGAAAAAATGAGTATGAATCTTGAAATTGTGGTTGGCATGGTCACTCAAAGATGTTTTTAGATTGTCACTCGGACTCATGCAAGAGTTCTATACCCGTGTCCAAGATAGATGGTTGCTCATTTTGAAAAGGTGGGACTAAGTATGACTCTTGAAAATATTGTAGAATTAGGGAGTCAAACATTTTCTGAAATTGTCGCTCAGCCTCCTGCATGGCTTCTATACTCTTTTCTAACTCAGATTTTTCTTCTATAGGTTGTTGTAGAAAAGGAGTATATGAAGTATGATGTGAAAAGAACTGTGAAGATTGTGAGTCGAGCCTGTTTTGTTAGGACTCAAGCATGGCTTGTACGACTTCCATACTCTTTTCTAATTCTGATTTTTCTTCAACTGGTTGTTATAGAAAAGGAGTATATGAAGCATAGTGTTGGAAAGATTGTGATTCGAGCGCATTTTGACATTGTTATTCGGACTCAAGCATTGCTTCGAAGACTTCTATACCCTTTTCTAACTCGATTTTTCTTTAATCGGTGGTTTAAAAAAGAAGTATATGAAGCAAAAGAGGGATATGATTGTGGATAAGGTGATTGAAAATTTGACTCAGGGGAGGTGAATCCCCATTGATTCTGTGAAGAATAAAAATTATTTTAAAGATTTTGGTTATTGGAATAGTGATATGGGCTATATTGAGTAGGATAAATCCAATCCGGCCTATTCAATTGGTTTATGTTGTAGAAAGCCAGTTTGGAGTTATCCGAGTCAAATAAGGTCGAGGTAAAATATGGCTCATATTAGGATTGAAAAAAATTGTTGTTGTTGAAATTCATTTCACGAACAAACACAAACAAAAAAGAAAAAAACAAGCAAAAAAGAAATAAAAAAATCAAAACCAAGCCTATATTAGGGTTGACCTAGACCTAGACGACTTCTAACTGGTCGAATGTCCAGGAGAGGGATATTGTAGTATCAGATCACGTGTTAATTGGCCAGGTAGGGGCAAAATGTGTTGGGAGGTATCCGTACGAAGGCAACGGGACTTAATTACGCCAAACCACCAGATCTTCGAGGCTTAACATCTTAATCTCCAACCTTAGACACCGATTTGGCAAGAGTCCGGTACTAACAACTTCCTCCCGAGATCAATCTCTTAATGCGTCTGAGATGTCCCTAGGGGCCAACGTCTATCAAGTTTTATTTAGGCTTGGGTTGTGTGAGTGGGGAGGTGGTTTTTGGGCTAAGGGAGGGTAATGACTTTCCCACCTTATGTTGTATTGGGTTTTCTTCAGTCCAATTCGTACAAGTGTGCAATATAGACAAGAATAACACAAAAAGAGAATAAATCACCCACGTGTTTGTTTTATGCTACATGCAATCCAATATGTACACCTCAGTCCAGATCACAATAACAGAACAAAATACAGTAATTGGAATAAAATTAACACGTGTCTATGAAGCAAATGACTAAATCATATTACTATATCCAATTTACTGTTTTTGTTGCTTATTATTGCAGTGTATAGGCAATCAAAACAAAAAACTAGCAGCAGAATATAGAAATTTTTAAACTCTAAAAGCACCCTGTAAAAACTGGAGCAAAATTCCCCAGACCAGATCGCGTTTGCGCGGCAATTTGGCCTTGGGTGCGACAATATGAAAGAAGCAGGGTCCTTGCTTTCTAGAGCAGGGAGATGCAAGCAAGTTTAGAATCTACAATACTTAGTTTTTTTGGCCTAAAGGCCATTAGCCTTAGTTTTGATGATAACAAAACATATGTAGTTATGTTTTTAACAATCTTGTTTAACAAAGTTTCATGTTAACTCTTTGTTGCATTTCGACTACATCACAAGACTCAGGTGTTTGGAAGCCAAGAAGATGTAGATCCCAGAGTCTAAGCACATAGAAGAGCTTAAGGATCAAGTATACAAGAGAAGACTATATCAAGATCTGTATTTTTTCTTTTTGCATTTAAGATAGAATTTATAGTCATTTTAAAACCAAGATGACATAGGTTAATAGCTTTTGGGATTGACACACACACACACACAGACACTTCTTTTATATTCCTAAAGTGTTTGATAAAGAGCTCAAGACTATTCTCTTTGTCATTTTCCAAATCGAGTTTTAGAAAAATGAGTTTCGAAAAAACCGGGTTTTCGATTTAGAAAAGAGTTTTTACAAAATATAGTTCTAACTTTGTATTGTGTTGACCCATGATCATATACTGGTTCTATCAAGTTCCTAGAACTCTATTTTGTATTTAAAGATCAAAAGTTATTTTATCGGAAAAAGATTGGTTTCAAAAAGATTCAATAACTAGCTTTGCCCTAAGTTAGTAGACCGATCGGTCGATCGTAGGCAGAGCAGATTTGCTCTGTCGGTCGACCGAGTGGTCAACCGACATGCAACAAAGTGCATTTGTGTACTTCGATCGACCGAGCAGTCGACCGACTACAAGAGCTTTGCTCTCGGTTGGGTCCGGTCGACCGACAGAGAGTTTTGCTCTCTGGTTGGGAAAACGATCGACCGACCGGTCGACCGCTATCCCCAATAGTCAGAAATCCGATCGTTGGCAGTTGACCGGCTGGTCGACCGACAGAAGGATTTTCTTCTGGATTTTTCCCCAACAGCTATATTCTGTTTTTTCTTTTTCTGGGTCTTTTCCTAACGACTCTTTTGGATTTTCTGTTCATGTTTTCATCCCCTATAAATAGTGGGATTGTAGAAAAACCCTCTAACAAGATTTCTAAAGTGTAGATCAAGTTTTTACAAGATTACATCAAGTTTTAGCTTTTTTTCTTAAAAGATTTTCTATTGAGCCAAAATTCCATATTCTTGATTTTTAGCTTGAGCCTTCCCTCTACATCTTTACAAGCTATTTCCACTATACAATCCCAAAGAGTTTCACCTCCTCATCTTGGTTATAGGATTGTGCTTGTGAGCCTTTTGTGATCAAGTGATGATCACTGATTTCCTTCTTTTGTGAAGTTGTAGAGGTTGTGGCCTCAAGTGAGCTAGTGAGCTCCATATTGGTGTTGCGGCACCATGGGAGCGGACTTGTGAGTCTATTGAGTTGTAGTGAGAACTTGTAACGGTTGACAATCTAGTGAGATCGGTCATAGTAAAAATCTTTCATAGTGTTGAAGGTGGGGACGTATAGCAGTGGTTCGAACCTCGGAACATATCATCGTGTTTGCGATTGCTTACTCTTTCTCTCTTAATTCTACTCTCTCTTTACTTTCAAATTTATATTGTTTACTTATTTGCAAGTATTCTTTGTGTTGTGATTGGTATTTGCTAGGTTGCTAGCAAGTAAATTTTAATTCTGCATTATTTGCCATTTAGTATAGCCATTACCTATTCACCCCTTCTAGGTGATTTACAATTAGTATCAGAGCCTAACCCTTGTTTTGGTTTAACCACCATAGGAAGATCCTTTCATTTGTCTATATTCATTTGCATTTGATATTTGTTTGTGCACTAATACTTGTTTTCATGGCATCACACGATTTCTCTAGCATCAAGTCCCCACCCAAATTTGATGGGTTGAACTTTCCCATTTTGAAGGTCAAGATGAACCTATTCCTTAAGTCTCTAGGAGTTAGAGTTACCTTGCTCCGTTCTCAATAGGAGAATTTTTATATGCTTGAAAAGGAAAGTATCGATGAGATGCTTACTCGGTTCACCAAGATTACTAATAGGTTAACTTCTCTAGGTGACACCATTGATAATGACCAAAAAATTCGCAAGGTCATTAGAGCTCTCCCCAATGCTTGGAAAGTCAAGGCTACAACCCTCAAGGGGCTCAACGATAGAGAGGAGATGGACTTCTCCGGCTTCATTGAAAATCTCAAAATCCATGAGATGAAAATGAAGGTGAGAGAAGAAAGGGAGACACCAAAGAAGAAAGCGACAGCTTTTAAGGCAACTCCATTATCCTTTGTTGAAGAAGAATAGTCAGAAGATGGCGATGAGAATTTTGCCATGCTTATTAAGAAAGTGGGCAAGATGTTTTATCAAAAGGGAAGACAGCAACTTCTGAAGAGGAAGACATCAAAGGAGATTTGAAAAGAAGAAGGAAGAGATGGGTCCTTACTTTCATTGCAAGAAGATGGGCCATCTAATTGCCGATTGCCCCTCACTTCAAGCCACTACCTCTAAGAATGTGCATAAGAAGAAGAAGGCGATGGTAACCACTTGGGATGATTCATGGCAAACGGAGAGGAAGCTTTTATGGTAAATCTCGAAACCTCTTTAGAAGATAATGATTTATTTATGGATGAACTCGCACAATTTTTTGAAGAATTACAAAATAGATATGAAATTTCTCTTGCACAAAATAAAAAATTGAAAAAGGAAATAATTTTCTAAAGAATAAGCTAGAAATTGTTTTTAAAAAGAAAAATGACTTATCTATTTCTTTTGAGAAAACCAAAAAGGATCTCGATAAATACAAATTCGTTTGTAAGGGTAAAAGCCCTAACATTGCTTTTAACAAAATGAATTTTTGGATATCCAAAAACGTATTGATGTTTTGGATACCACTTTGAAAAAGTGTGCATTTTACATGAATAAATTTAGTTCCATGTTTCCAAAAGAAAAAACCCAAAGGAAACATATACCTTATGCATCTCACACACACCATGAAAAATATACACAACATGCACATTTATATGCATGCTTTCATGTATGGCAAAGTGTACAAATGTGCACATTGCGGCCGCAAAGGCCATTTAGAAAAATTTTGTTATGTTAAGTTAAACATGTTAAATAAAAATATTTGGGTTCGAGAAAATACTAACCCTATAGGACCCAAAAAGATTTGGGTACCAAAAAACATATCCAACTTGATTGATGTAGATGTTTCGTCCTCCTCCAAGACATAGGGGGAGATGGTGTCTTGATGGTGGATGCATCGAAGCTCAAAGGATCAACCGTCACATTGCATCGCTATCAAGAGGCACCTATTTTGAAAATTGTCCATGGTTTGGTAACTTCTCCACTTGAAAATTTCATTTCTAGTTAGATCTATACATGCATAGGATTAGCTAGCTTTTTCTTTTGTGTTAATATGTTTTAGTTATGTATACATGATTTTTTTTGTTTTTATAGCTTGCTTATATTTGAGCTAGTTCGTTAACATTGCTTTTGTTCTTTACTAGCCCATGATTTGCTTGCCCACTTTTAGATTATTTTCCCATGCTCACTTGGTAGATGGATATCTTCGCATGTATATGTACATAAATTAATTTATTTGCTCATATACATGTGTGTATATATATTTTGTCTATTTATCTATTTTATGATTGGGTATTGTATTTAAACCATATTTAAGCAATAAATCAAGATAACAATTGTGCGCCTCAACTCTTATCTAGAGGAATGGCGAGGAGAAGTTCAGAACTCATTAAGGGTATACGGCTTCAATATCTTGTTTTTAATAGCTTAATATATGATTTAATTATTGAAAAATATATTGTTAATAAAATAATAATAAAATCAAAAAAATTTTTGATATCATTCTCATGTGTTTTTCATGCCTATAAGATATTTGGTGGTATTTCTCTATTTTTATGTATAAATATATCCATCTTAAAATATTTTCAAAACCCTAAAATCCTTTTTTTAGAACTATTTTTAGGGTTGTCCCGGTCAATCGACTGGTCGACCGAGTTGACCTGGAATAAGTCCAGTCGACCGGGCGGTCGACCGAGAAAGCGTGACATACAAAAAATTTATTTTGGGCCTAAGCTTTTCGATGAATTGTTTAAAAAACAAAGAATGGTGACGGTGTTTCTTTTTATGTTGAAAAGAGAATGGAGTGTAAGGAAGTGATTAAAAGAAAATTTGAAAACTTAGAAAAGGATTTGGAAAAGATGATTTTTAAAGAGGCTTGAAGATTGATTTGTTGTTTTTAATATATGAAAAAGATCTAGGCTCACTATCTTACTACTCAATGATACATTCTTCTCTTGAAATTCTCATTGCCTCAAGTTGATCGTAGGCAAAAACTTAAGCTTGAATTTCAAAAATTTTAAGCGAAGCAAATAAGATTATTTGGAAAAGTTAACTCTTTTTCTTAAAAAATCATCTTGAACTGAATGTTAAATCATCAAGTAGTCTTTCAAGTATGAAATAAAAACAAGTTCAAATAATATTTTTAAAGAAAATAGAAGTTCAGAAATCCAAACTCATCCTCATGTGCCTTCAAGAACACTTCCAAAGAAACTAAGCTTAGTTTAAGGCATACATATGTTTCCGTTGGGTTCTTTACATCAAAAACCATTCAAGACAAGAGAGATCGAAGAGAGATGATAGTGAGCCCAGAAAAACAAGTTTATCTACTCATGATAATGTAAAACAAGACATGTAAATGAAATAAGACATACCCGTGAATTGGAGAAGAAGAGAAGCTTTGAACCTCTATTGATATCACTTCAACTTCAGATTACAATCACTTTTTTCCTCTCTCTCACTTATATCTGGACTGAACTACAAATAAATAAACAGAAATACAACTTCGCAATCTATCTAACAAAGAACCTAAACTCTAAAAACAACGAGAAAAACTTAACTAATTTTCGATCGGTTCTTCTCTTTCGAATACAGTATTTATAGGGAAAAACAAAGCGGGGAAAAGCGTATGAAGATAGGGGGAGCAAACGCTCCCCCAACTGTCTCAACAAAGCCACGAAACACTGTGCGAAAACGCGGCTTTGGCCACGTTTCCGTGGCCTGGGTGTGGCCAGGTGGCCACACCCAGGGGGTACAGCTCCTAATTTTGACGATTTTCCTTTATCTGGTTCTAAATTTCCCGTTTCAGCTCCTGGATTTGACGAAACTGCCTTTGATTTTGGCTTTAACCAATTGATTTGTAAAGATTTGTTGTAACCAATTTTCAACGGGTTTTATCTTCTCTGATTTGCCTTGATCTGCCCTGATCTTCTAATTTCAAATTAATTCTGAATTAAATCAGAATTTTGATGGGCTTTTGGGCTCGTTTCTCTTCTCTTTCCTTTAGCAATGGGCCTGCACATTATTAAATAAAAATAAGACTTATTAATAGGATTTATTAGATAATAAACATGGTAATGCGACAATATATATGCAATATATGTGACTGATCACCGGTCGACCGACCGATCGACCGACTGTAACCGAGTTGCTCTCGATTAGACCCCGGTCGACCGGGCGGTCGACCGTGAGCTGGGTCTAGCTGTGTTTTACCCATTTTAAACCCTAGTTTTTCTCTTACTTTTTATTATTTCCCTCTCCTCCACTATCTCTCTCTCTTCCTCCTCCTCATTTTTCTTCATCGCCCTTCCCTCTAATCCTCCCAAATCACCTCAAATCCCAAATCAAACACTAAAATTGGTTGGATCTCTCATCAAAACTTCAGATCTGCTTGATTTTAAGAAAAAGTTTTGGGTTTTTCAAGGTATAATCCCTAATCTCTCAAAATCTTCTTTATATCATAATTTTTTCTAAAAATCTTTCTATATTTCGTGCCAAATCCTTGTTTATCATCTTCATATCTTCACAATGTCTAAGAGGCCTAGATCTGAGAAGGGTAAACAATCTGAATCATCTTCAAATCCTTTTGTTTCTTAGAATGCATCCCATAGATTTTCTGTGATCCATAATAAGCATGTTATATCTGGTAGAGCTGTTGTGCTCACTGATTTTGAACATTTGAATCTAGCAAACATTTTGAACACAAGCTCTCTCGAACACCTAGTCACTACTAAGGAACCCGTCTACCTTGAGCTTTTGCACATTTTTACTCTAATCTGACTTTCCATAACAATCATGTCAGATATAGGGTTCTGGACAAGGACACTAACATTTCTTTAGATTAATTTACCCATCTGCTACATCTCTCCTGCGAGGGTGTAAATATCTATAATGTTGATATCCATGATTTTGAATATCCTGACGGTGAATCTACCCTCACCGCATCTCTTCTGCTTCACGATGATGTTAACCCTGCTTATAGTTAGGAACGAGGAGGTAAAGTATTATACGCTCACCGCCCAGGTCCTAACTAAAATAGTGTTCTATAATCTCCTGTTAAAATCAGGAGAATATAGTCATGCTCGGGGTTCTGCTCCTCTTTTGATCTATTGCCTTCTGAAAGGCATTAGAGTTAATATTCTCAAGCTCATCATCAATTACATGGCTTCTGAGCACCTCCTAATCCCAAACCGGCACTTACCATTTGGGATGCTCATTACCTGACTCCTCAAACAATTAAAATTTGATCTTTCTGCTGAACAGTCCATCGAATCGTCTATTGATATTAACAACACTCTCCTAAAGAGGATGCATGCTAGGGAGCGTGCTCCTGCTCCTCAGCCCCTTCCTATCATTCCTGTTGTCACCCCTGGATCTTCTTCTGCCTCCTCAGTCTCTCTTGACCCTTACATAGCTCTCTCTGCTCAGCTTCGTGAGCATGATCTGAAGATGTCAGCAAACTTTGAAAGGATTAAGCACAGAGTTCAAAATGACCTGCAATACATCTGCTCATCTATTCGATATCTCCAGACATGCGTCAACGAGACCTACAGTAGGAACGCTTAGCGTGTTCCACTTCCGAGAGGCCACACACAGCCCTTTCCTACATCGGGTCCCCTGTTTGACAGCTGGGTACCTCCTCCAGCTCCATCCGAGGCTCCAGCTCCTCCTGAAGATCCATACTTTCAGGAAGAGTGACCCCTTTTCTGTTGATGATAAAAAGGGGGATAAAGATTCTGTGGAGTTATCTGGGAGTTTTTACTTTCCTGTCTTTATTTATGTACTTTTTATGTGGACATGTAGTATTTGGAGTTTTGGACATGTGTTTTATATTGTAGTACATTGTAGTACTTATTTTATGGTAGGGAACTTGTTTTGAGGTTGGTATGAACCTCTGTATGGACAAATTTATTTTATGGTATCACTATTGTCTTTGAGAAGTTTTGTATCTCTTTTTTTGTTGATTTTTGATACATATCTTTTGTGTATGGTATGTGGTGTGTTTGTATTCTTATGTATCCTTTGCAAACCAACCATTTACCACCTGTTTTGGAGGTTGGATGATATTGTTGGTTGGAAAAAACCATTTGTACATACACCTTTGTAATTCTGTATTCTTGATATGCATAGATAGGTTGCATAGAGCTTGATTGATATATCTTATTTATATGCTATTATTGATGCATCTAACTTATATGAAGCATTTTGATATATGCATGTGTTTGGGGGAGCTTCGCTTGAAGTCTCTTCCCAAAATTATTTGTGATAACTCCATATGTTTTGTCATCATAAAAAAGGGGAGATAGTTGGCCCAAAGGCCATTAGCCCTAGTTTTGATGATAACAAAACATACGTAGTTATGTTTTTAACAATCTTGTTTGACAAAGTTTCAGGTTGTCGCATTTCAGCTCCATCACAAGACTCACATGTTTGGAAGCCAAGAAGATGTAGATCCCAGAGCCTAAGTACATATAAGAGCTCAAGAGTCAAGTATACAAGATAAAGCTATATCAAGATTTGTATTTTTGCTTTTTGTATTTTAGATAGGATTTATAGTCGTTTGTTAAAACTAAGATGATATAGGTTGCTAGCTTTTGGGATTGACACACACATACTTCTTTTATATTCCTAAATTTTTTTATAAAGAATTCAAGACTATTCTCTTTGTCATTTTCAAAATCGAGTTTCAAAAAAACAAGTTTCAAAAAATCGAGTTTTCGATTTAGAAAAGAGTTTTTACAAAATGTAGTTCTAACTTTGTTTTGTGTTAACCCATGATCACACACTGGTTCTAAGAAGTCCCTAGAGCTCTATTTTGTGTTTAAAGATCAAAAGTTATTTTATCGGAAAAAGATTGGTTTCAAAAAGATTTCAATACTAGCCTTTGGCCCTAAGTCGGTCGACCGACTGGTCAACCGTAGGCAAAGTAGATTTGCTCTGTCGGTCGACCGAGCGATCGACCGACATGCACCAAAGTGCATTTGTGCACTTCAGTCGACCGAGCGGTCGACCGACTGCAAGAGTTTTGCTCTCGGTTGGGTCTGGTCGACTGTCCCAGTCGACCGACAGAGAGTTTTGCTCTCTGGTTGGGAACAGCGGTCGACCGATCGGTCGACCACTGTCCCCAACAATCAAAAATCCGACTGATGGTGATCGACCAGCTGGTTGACTGACAGAAGAATTTTCTTCTAGATTTTTCCCTAACGGCTATATTCTGTTTTTTTCTGGGTCTTTTCCCAAATACTCTTTTAAGTTTTCTACTCATGTTTTCATCCCCTATAAATAGTGGGACTGTAGAAAAACCTTCTAAGAATTCTAAAGTGTAGATCAAGTTTTTACAAGTTTACATCAAGTTTTAGCTTTTTTTCTTAAAAGATTTTCTATTGAGCCAAAATTCCATATTCTTGATTTTTAGCTTGAGCCTTCCCTCTACCTCTTTACAAGCTATTTTCACTATACAATTCCAAAGAGTTTCTCCTCCTCATCTTGGTTATAGGATTGTACTTGTGAGCCTTTTGTGATCAAGTGAAGATCACCGATTTTCTTCTATTGTGAAATTGTAGAGGTTGTGACCTCAAGTGAGCTAGTGAGCTCCGTGTTGGTGTTGCGGCACCACGAGAGAGGACTTGTGAGTCTATTGAGATTAGTGAGAACTTGTAACGGTTGACGATCTAGTGCAATCGGTCATAGTGAAAATCCTTCATAGTGTTGAAGGCGGAGACATAGAGCACTGGCTCGAACCTCGGAACATATCATCGTGTTTGCGATTGCTTACTCTCTCTCTTAACTCTACTCTCTCTTTACTTACTTGCATATTTATATTGTTTACTTATTTGCAAGTATTCTTTGTGTTGTGATTGGTATTTGCTAGGTTGCTAGCAAGTAAATTTTAATTCTGCATTATTTACCATTTAGTATAGCCATCACTTATTCACCCCCTCTAGGTGATTTATAAGTTTCAGTAAAAATTCACCTACACACCAAAATAGAGAAGTGAATGTTAACAAAAACATGAATCAAAACCATTATCATCCCCGGCAACGACACCAAAATTTGATTGGGAAATAATCATGCACAAGAACGTGTGTTTTAGAAAATTAGTGAAAGTATGTGTACTTTGGCTTCCTTGATACTTCCATTATATTTTATATACTATACGAGTCGAATCCACAGGGACAGGAGGCAATAGAAGCATTAACAGTTTGTTTATGTTGATTATTAATAGTTCTTCTTTGTTAAGAAAGAGGAAAAAAGGAAAAGAAAGCTAAAAGTGATAGGTGGAGAAGGCGACAAAAACAGCGAAGTGAAAACGATCAAGAAGTGGTTTTGGAATCGGTAAAAGAAAAACAAGAAAGTAGTAACGAAGTAAAATACGAAAGAAGTGAAGTGGAAAACTTTGTGTAGTGATATATAAATGGATTTGGAAAATGAAAAAGAGAAGAACTTGTGGTGAAGAAGATGAAAATAATGGTGAACTAAGAAGATGATTAAAACAATAATAGAAAATTAATAAAGTGGTTTCAAAATTGGTTTTTAAAACAAAGTAAAAGAGAAGAAAAACTAATGGATACTAACTACTAAGTACTCCACTAATCATGCTAATCTTTTAGTGAAAGTTGCCTCACATGGATCTTTGGCCATCACTAATCCTTGGCTTTTTCAAGAGATGTTTCAAAGCATGGCACATGAGGTAGTTCTTTACATTCAAACTTTCATCAAGAGCAAGCTAATGCAAACATTAGATCATCAAAACTGTTAGAAGCATGCATGAAATAAGAGAGTTAGCTTGATAGCAAGTTAGCAAGTTAGATGTTAGAATCCATCATCATGATCCATCAATGGCTCTTGCAAGAGTAAGGCCTTGTAGAGGCTATCAGATTCATGTGGATTATCAAGTAAGAGGTTAGATGATTAGTGTTTAGTAGTTAAATTGCCATGAAAGAAAAGTTAGCGAGTCATTTTAGAGGTTAGAGAAGAAACCATAGAAGAAGGAGGAAGCTTTCATGTCACTCTCTATTACATCAATCTCTCTCTTTCTCTCCTAAATCATTTCTTCCCTAATACATGATTTAAAACAAAAACAAAATACAAAAAAAGTGAAGAAGACCTACACACTAAAGAGAAGAAAACCTTAGCTTACGGCTCTCTAACATCATTCCTGGCCCTCAAATACAGTATTTATAGACAAATATAGACTCTGGATGACGAGACGAAGCCACGCGTCAAAAATCGACGTGTGGGCCCACCAAAGTGCCGCAGAATTTTCAGGGATCCACTCCCTGATCTTTTGCCAGTTGACCCATCTCACTTCTAGCAGCTTCTATGAATTTCTGATTTTTGATAATTTAGACTTATATTTTTACAGATTCGTCCTCATTTTTTAAATCCAATGTACTTCTAAAAGCTCTCTAACTTAGTCTCTAAGAAATGTGACTTAATTACCCGAAATTGGGTTAAATAAGGCTATTATTTCAACTTTGCCTTTAAACTCTTAATTATCTGCAATAGAGACCAAAACACGGGTTAGACATAGTATTTATTATAAATCAGGCGAGAAATGCGATATGAATAATGCAGTATTGTAGACTAATCATATGTCATGGAGTATTAATTTTTTGGAATTTGTTTCTTTGAAATATTGATTCTAATTTATTTTTATCAATAGTATTTTACTCAAAGTTGAGCTTAAATCATTTATGTTCTTTTTCATGTCATTTATCTCTTGGTTATCAATAGAAATCTTAGTATTCTTTGCATGACATATGCTCATGTGTAAATCAAATTCCTTTTTAAATATATTTTGAGAGATAGTCATATTTTCTTTTTCTTTCAAAGTAATTTCTATTTTAGATGATGAAGCACTATTTCTTTTTTCAATTTAAGATGTTTAATTCTATGTGATTCATATTTTTCTATTACTTCTTGAAAACCCATAGCTTTTTCTTCAAAAGTAATTTTAGCATCATCTAGAGTTGATTCAGATTGTACCTTAGAGAGTCATTGTCTTGCGCCATGAAACACATATTGGTGGTATCAACTTCTTAACCAGATTCACTTTTTAATTGTCCCATGTAGCCTTCATTGTGGTCTTCTTGTATGGCTTCTTTGATGTGGAGGCTTCGTTCTTCAATGCCGCGCAATACACAGTTAGATGTCCGGGCTTCTTGCAATGGTTGCACAACCCACTTTCCTCCTTATCTTTCTTCTTGCCTTGACAACGGTTCTTCTTGACAAAGTATCCTTTCTTGTAGGACAAGTGTCATACTCTTTAAGCAATCATAGACATGATCTCATCTTCATTTGGATCTTCGTCATCTTCAAAATTTGTAGGAGAGAATATGAATGCCACGTTATTTTTCTTTTATGGCTCTTGTTGTGCCCATGCTTTGAACTCTATTTCATGGGTCTTCAGATTGCCCATGAAAGTGAAGTCCATCTTCTTTGAGTCGTATAGTTCCTTCAAGGTGGTTGCTTTGAACTCCCACGATTTCGGAAGTGACCGAATGATCTTCCTCGCCTTGTTGTCGTTGGAGATTATTACACCTAGAAAGATGAGACCGTTATTAATTTTACTAAAATATATAAGCATATCATCAACAACATTATCATACATTTTGAAATTCTTATATTGTGGAGTGAGTAAATCAATTTTAACTCTCTTCACTTGAGAGGTTCTTTCATGTGTAGTGATCAAGGTGTTCCATATGTCAAAAGAAGATTCACAATTTATTACTCGAGATAAATCATCATCATTCAAAGCATGCATCAAAGTATAGGTTGCCTTAGCATTGGCTTCAAATGCCTTAGAGACATTTTTAGACCAAGGGTTATTTCTACTGTCAGATTCTTTAAACTCATTTTCTATAGCAAGGGAAACATCTCTTTCAAGAGATTTAAAAAAAAGCTCTCATCTTAATCTTTCATATGGGATAGTTGAGAACATCAAACCTAAGTGGAGATTTAACATTAAAATTGTCTTCGTGACAAGCCATGTATGTGTAATGACAAATAAGTAATTAGCTAAATAAGGGTCAAATTTTAGGCGGTTAAACCGTAAAATAAGAGCACTAGTTCTGATACCAATTGAAAATCACCTAAGAATGGGTGAATAGGTTATGCTAACAAAAAATGTGAAAATTAAGACTGTTTGTAAAAATTACACTTAATATCAAATGATAAGCAAATATAATCAGATAAAGTAGAAGTACATCAAGATATAGAGTGAAGAAGACGTAAATTCCGCAAATACAAGAAATTTGTTCTCGAGGTTCGATTCACTTGATCTATGTCTCCCTCTCCAACTCCTTTGGAGAAATAACCAGTTCATGAAACCGAAATAACGATTACAATCGTGGTCCCTCAAGTCTACTCTTAGAGCCTCAACTCATACAATCACATCCCTGTGGATCACCTGGGAGCCGCAACTCCTATAACTTGTGATCCCACAAAATTGACTTACCACTACCTCTCTCACTAGAGGTATGCAACAATTACTACAAAGAACAATGATGTGATCTTCTCAAGATCACAGAAACTCTCCTAATTCAATATGCCATATAGCTATAGATTGGAAATTTGAAAGCTCAAGCTTGACGTGTGAGACTATAGAAAGATTGGAAAGAAAAAGTTTAGAAATTTCGTGAAGAAACTCTCAAAGATTGGAAGCACTGAAACTCTTGTAAAACTTTTGATAAACTTCTCTTAAACTGTTATTTAACCTCTGCAAACTGATTAGATTTTTTAGCAGAAACAAAATAAAATATTTGCTAAAATCAACAGAGAAAAGTCAACTACTATTGAAGGTGGGTTCAGGACTTTCGACAAGTAACCGTCACAAACGACTATATTTTAGAACATAGATGTCATTTTAGAAAACCATGTTCTGAGCTGTCGAAAGCACTTTTGGGCCACATTTTCAAAGGGTGAACTGTCAAAAATTGATAAGTTCTATAAAAATCTTAACACTCTGGAAAATGTTGTCAAAAATGAGTTATGAGCTGTCGAAAGCTATTTTTGACAGTTGATGAAGAAAAGAGAAAACTGTGAACACAAGTCAGCTCTAAAAAGTCTTGAGCTCACTGGAAAATGCTATCGAAAACGTGCACAGAGCTATTAAAAGTTCTTCAACTCAAACTTGTGTACGCTGAGTATCCGTTTTCAAAAGCTATGTATTGAGTTGCCAAAATGGCTCAACTTTTCTGATTCTTTTCAAAACTTGTTTAAAATCAACCTTAACATTTTAAATTAAAAAAATGAGTTTCTTCAAATACTTATGAGCTCTAATATGTGTGGATTACTCCACTTTGTATTTCAAAAAAAATAAAACTCATTTTTGAGTTTTAATATTCATTAAAATCGATTTTTCTTAAAAATAAACATTTTGAAACTTTGTTTTAAAAACTTATTTCTATATGTATATATTGTTTTTGAAAAACTCTATCAAACCAATATCAAAGCCATGTGTGTGTGTGTGTGTTCAAGCTTGAGTTAACAATTTCATAATCTAAAGCTTTAACAAATTTTCTAAACTTTATAAATACAAACCCTAAACAAAGTCTTCTTGAAGATATTTGACTTGAAATTGACTCTTGAGTTTCAATCAACAACTTGAGATAGATCAATGTGTAACTGTTGCTATATGGTCTTGAATAACATGTAATCTATATAAACACTTCAAGATCATTAGTCCATTAACTACATGAGTTGTGAATAATCAAAACATGATTAAACCTTTGGGTCAACACTTTTGACTTTGTCGCATCTCTTAAACATCAAAAGATGGTCCAGGACAAAAAGGGATCAACAGAGTAACCATATATCCAAGGGAGTTATCAATCACCCGGGGAGATGACAAGAGATACTAGAAGTGGTTCTAGATCCTATTGGAGAGGTAATTTTGATAATAACAACACAAAGACGAAGCTTTGTGAGCTTTCCGTATTCTGGTGCTTATGGCATCCAAATCAAAGTAAATTCTAAAATAGTGTACATGCATTTCATCAATCTCTAATCTATGACAAACCTATTCACAGCCATAACTACAAAGTTGCTGAAAACTCATGGCTAATCGACGTGTGTTGACTAAATGTCCAAGGAAAGTATGATATTTGAAGCTAACCATTGGAATCAAGTATGAGTTGGCTTTTGTTCTGATGATGAAGGAGCCAGGCGCAGGTTGGACTAATACCACAGTCATTTTCAAGCTTGACTTACCCAGTGGGACCTCTTAGGGCTGTCGTATGACTTCGTAGATCAGGAGTACTTTGTGTTGGCCCAAAGGTACAATCATCGTTTTGTTTTGATGATTCCAAAGCTCATGTGTTATGAGTCAAATTCAAGTGTTTTTGAGTTTATGAGTTTCAAGAGTAAGGGTTTTGTTTTATTCTTTCTCAAAAGTAAGGTATTGAAGCACTCAAGTTGATTCAAGCATCGGACTCAAGCTCGGAAGGTCAAAACATGAAAATTGGAGAAGCCCACTAGTGGTAGAAAGTTTATCAAATTGCGTCGAAAATTTGCGTCGAAAAAGGACATTTTGTGTTGAAAATTTTTATATTGCATCAAATTTTTGCGTCAAAAATTTTCGACAACCTCGACCAAATATTTGAGTCAATTTTTTGACGCATAAATAAATATTGCGTCAAAAATCGGATCAATATTTACTTTGTTACTTTCTGTAAGTTTACAAATTTTGTAGAATTTTCGACGCAATAGTACACTTGTTGCATCGAAAATTCAATGCAACATTTAAAAAAATAATTTTAAAAGTCCTAAAATTGCGTCGAAATTTTTTTTTCGACGCAAATTGTTACTGGCCTGATCCAAGAGTTATGGAGAACATGAAAACTTTTTGTGTAAAAATGAAATATGTACCATCAACTTGCGTCGAATTTGAAAATTCAACGCAATTATTTGACAAATTGCGTCAAATTTGGAATTTTCGATACAATTACTGCAAATTGTGTTGAATTTGGAATTTTCGACACAATTATTGGCCAATAATTGCGTCGAAAATTCCAAATTCGATGCAATTTGTAGACTTTTTTTAAAAAAACTGCAGCACACACGCTGCATCCATTACATACATACATCTCAATAATGAATATTTATACATCAACTATGGATTTATATATAAACAACCATTCAACAATTCATACAAGCACCAATCTTAACCAAACATTAACCAAATAGAATAATAACCAATACAATCTCACCAAATGTAATAATAACCAAACACCAATCTCATCAAAGTCTAAGAAATCTCAACATGTATAATAATAACAAACAGAAGTCAAAATACAAGTAATATCAATTATTAGCATATCACCCAATTTCACCTAAGGCTCGTCGTCATTCCCGCCAGCACTGTCGTCGTTCCTGCTGCTAGGTTCCCGGCGCTTTGTTGACTCGCTATAAACTGGGAGATGAACTGCTGCATCTCTCTCTGAGTATCCTCCAAACTGGCGATCCTCTGTCGGTCGGCATCCGACTGCTGCCTCATGGCCTGAACTTGCTGCTCAAGTTGGGCGGTGTTGGCGTCCCTCCTAGCGGTTCTGGAACATCCACGTGCAAACCGAGCCTTATCACATGTCCAAATGTCTCGATAGTTGCTCACGTGCTAGCGGTGCTCTCATCACTGCCAGCTGCTATCGCCGCATCATAATTCCTCTCGTACTGGAGCTGAAAATTAACAAATACATTATAAAAATATAATTAGATTTCTATCATTTTCATAAAATGTAAGGATATATAAACAAATTTTTAATACTTACATCAATAGACATGGCGTCGTTGGCGACTAGCTTGCCTCGGGTGCGGGTCATGGGAAGCTCGACCTCAGGAGCATCGAGCGGATCCATCTTCAAGAGTTCCTTGTTGTAGATCTCCTTTGTGTTCGGCTCCCTCCCGAGGGCCTCTTTATTAGAAATGCAAAAAATTTAAAAAATTAAATTAACTTAAAAAGCAAATATGCTATAAAAACAAAAGAATATAAATTTATACTTACAAATTTGCCCTTCCACACAGAAAGAGCGTCTCTACCCATCCTATGCGGCAAGTCATTTGCAGCGTGATAGGCTTTAATGTTTCTCTCTTCGACTACAAATTTAAAAATAAACAAGTCAGTAATTTTCAGGTACAATAATATATAAAAATTCATAACTTTTTTATTTTACCTAGCCAGTCCCATCGTCCTGGCTATTCTTTTCATATGTCAAGAAGAGATTCATCTAAGTCTTACTGTCGACTCTGTCCACTGCAATGTAGTAGCATTATCTATGGACCCCTAGCAGCGATCAAAGGTACGATGCAGGAAATAATTTTTTTTGTCGTTCCACTTCTTCTTGGCATTGTCGTTGAACCACTTACGGAACTTCCTTGATATCTGTTGGTTTTGTGACAATGGGCACCACCTAAGGCTTATCCAATGGATCCGGCATGAAGAATGCTTACAATACTAGAGATGGTAGAATGAAGGGACAAGTTTTCTTATTTGGCCTTGTAAAGTCAAAAAGTGTGATGCCCTATTTGTCTTTTTTATTCTTGTTATTATCAGCCCAGTCACACTCAAACAGAACGATCTTCATGTGCCCCTCATTGAATGATAGTTCAATAATATCTTTAATCACCCCGTAATAAGTAATAACTTCTTCCCTTGGGTCATTATCATGCACACTTGCGTAGCTTGTTGTCATCGCCATGACAACAACTCTACTATTTTGAGTACAGTTAGACTCTTCGGATGACTTCGTGTGAAATTTGAAACCTTGTATATCAAAGCTTTTGTATGTCTTGACTTTAAATTCAGGAGACCGAGGCAGGGTTAACAGATCTACATCTATCTCAGTCTATCGTGCAACCTATTTAGTTAAACAAAGTTATTTCACAAAATTATTAGACTAGAGCTATGCGAAAATATATTGTTGATAACACTTATACGTTCTCGGAACCATCCTCGAAATTTCTTATCATGTGCATTTTGAACAAGTCATTTATAATTAGAAGCTCTCTTTGAGAATTTGTCCTTAATGATTTTCCAGTGTTGTCTGCAAGATATACATGACATGTTGAGATAATTCACAATTTTTAAAATTTATGAAAGCTTAAAATTTGTATAGTGTAACGTACTCATAAGGGGTAACTTTAGTTAATCAAGCAATGATTATGTGCGTTATACATTTCAGTATACGCGAGTATTCTGTACGGAGGTTGGTAGGCACTGTATTCACCAGGAACCGAGAAAATGGAAAGTTGGGGGCTTTATTCCTCAATATCATGGTTGTTCTTGGACTCTACATTACTCTCTATATACCACGAGCAGTAACTTGGCATTCCTCCGTGATGTAACATTCAGCTATTGAACCCTCTGGCCGCCTCTTGTTTTGTACATAGGATCTTAAATAACCCATGTACCTAAGGTTAACAGAAGAATTCATGACATGTTAATTATATAGGATTTAAATTAAGTACAATGATCAATTAATGCCAACAAATATGTCATATATACACACCTTTCAACAGGATACATATATCAACAGTCCACACATCCACCAACCCTCACCTCTTGAGCTAAATAAACTATCAGGTGAATCATCACCATGAAGAATGCAAGTGAAAACTTCTCCACAAGCTTGCATAGAATTGGGCCAATGTCAATGTGCAATTTCTCAAAATCTTCCGCCTTATAACTTTTGGAGCACAATTATCGGAAAAAATCACACAATTATATTATTGCATCAGCCATCTGCTTTGGCAACCCCACATTATGAATTGCTACTAAAAGCAACTGCTGCATTAGTACGCGATAGTCATGGCTCTTTAGTCCCCCAATCTAATCTGAATTAAAATAAAGTGCAATATTAGAAGAATAGCCACTCGAAAGCTTAATGCCACCTAGAACAGCACACATTGTCTTCCTCTGGACATGATGATACTTATGCAATCTCAGAACACATAAGGGATGTTGCGGACCTTTGGATGTTGATGCACTGGTACTTTGGGAGGGCGCTTTATTTTTTTAATGTCCTCCTTTGCATTGTCATAAATTTCTTGCTTTAGAGCGTCTAGCCACTTATGCAATACCTCGCCAACATTCTTCTCAATGTGCATTAAATCCAAGTTATGGTGAATTAAATTATCTTTTCAATACGGCAATTCAAAAAAAAAAAAACTTATCTTTCTCCACTATGTATCTGCCGAGTTCTTGTAATTCAACCCAAATATGACATTGAGATTACTTACACTTGATAAGACATCCTGCCTTGTGGGAGGGGTTGGCAGAGGATCCTCCCTGAAACGTTCATTCCCCATATAACAATTTTTTTTTTGATTCGTACAGCCATTCAAATATGTGTTCTCTACACAATTAGGACAAGAAAGATAGCCGTACGTGCTCCAATCAGACAGATAGAATAAGCAGAAAAGTCATTGATCGTCTACATGAGGTTTGCTCACATCTGAAAGTATTATTTCATGAACACATCCCAAATTGATATCCCTGGACCCCATAATGTATTCAACTTCTCTGTTAATGGCTGCAAGTAAACGTCGATGTTGTGTTTTGGACCAGTAGGACCCTCAATAAGAAGTGACATCATCATATAAGACCTCTACATGCACAATCTTGGAGGCAGGTTGTAAACCATTAAAATGACAGGCCATGCACTATAATTGATATTCATGTTTTGAAATGGATTGAACTCGTTGGTAGCTAACCCTATCCTGACAGTACGCGGCTCCGACGAGCACTCCACATGCTCCTTGTCAAAATCTTTCCATGTATCTGAATCGGTAGGGTGCCTTAAGATCCCATCGTCACGACGCTTCTATGCATGCCACTTCATGTCCTTTGCGGTGATCTCCACCGTATAGAGCCTTTGGAGCCTTGGAATCAATAGGAAATGCCTTAGAACTTTTTTAGATACTTTTTTTCTTCATTTTTCCAATGGAGAATCCTTGCTAGGTTTCCATCTAGGCTCATTGCATACCTTGTAAGCATCCAAGTTTTCGTCCTACTTCTAGAACAACATGCAATCATTTTGACACGCATCAATCTTCTTGTATCATAACTGAATGCTCTAATAAGATTCTTAGTCTCGTATAAAGAGTCTGGTATGTTTATGTCAGGGAATGCATTCTTCAGTAAATTTATCGTCTCTCCAAATGTGACGTCGCTCATCTTACCCCTTGATTTGATGAGGTACAACTCTATTATGAATGACAGTTTGAAATAGTTCTTACAGTCTTGGTATAGTGGAGCATGCAATTCTTTAACCTTCTCACGAAAATCATCAATCTCTGAGGGATGAACGTTAGTTGGGCCATCGCCGGTCGGATCACTGGAGCCCTTATCGACTGGATTATTTAAAAGTGGACTTACAAGACTGTGATTGTCGACACCATTATAGTAGACACCATCACCTGGGCCCTGGTCATCACTGTCATTTTTATTTGGTGGGGGATGTTGTCTTGGTTCATTATGCAAATGCCACCGCTCAAGAAGAGTGTAATATTGATATCACCCTTTAGTTAGTAAATGTAATGTCACGTTATCCTTGTCAAGCATTTTTTTGTTCTTACAAACCCACACAGACAACTTATTTTTAGTAAAGGCAGAATGATCAAAAGTCGATTCTACAAATTCTTCACATCCGTCTATGTATTTCACATTTATTTTCTCCAAGTGTACCCAACTCCTATCCCATTTCATTGTTTACTGTAGGATAGGCACTGTTACACAACAAGCGTTAAATATGTTAATTAGTTGTATATTGTGATTAGGGCTAGATTTAGGTTAGGATTATTGTTTAGGATTTCGATTGGACAGGTACGTTGTTTATTGAATGGGAATCTAGGGTTTATTGGGTCGTGCCCATGTCCGTGTCCGTGTCTATGTCCGCATTTAGGATTTATGGAATGTCACAGTAAAGTTCAAAGGGTGATGGGTCCTATCCCTTTCAGAATTACATTGTATAGTTGGATATATCTACATGTTTTGTGTATTTTGACTAAATTTCAGCAGTACCTCCCCCGTGTTCTCTAGGTCCACGTAGGGTAGTTCTGGCCCAGAGAACAAAGGAAGGTACTACCAAAATATTAGTCAAAATACGCATGACACGTATACAATGTCCAACTTTACGATGCAATCCCAAACTTGTCCAAACAGATAATCCAACAACCACCGTACATTACTTGTAATAACTACTAATAATACAAATTAACTGTTGATTTGATCAAAAGGTCTATGAAGACCACATGTTCAAGACCCATAAGTTGTTTGTATCAGAGAGAAGTTATAAGACAGGTAATGTACGTTGTTTATTGAACGAGAATATAGGGTTTATTTGGTCAGGTAATTGATTTAGATCTGTGTAGGTCCATGTTCATTTCCATGTCCTTTTTTTGTATTTTGTCATGTCATGTGTCCGTTCATGTCCGTGTCGTGTCTGTATCTGTGTCCGTGTCTGTATCTCGTGTCCCGTGTCCGTATCTCGTATATCTCGTGTCCCGTGTCCGTATCTCGTATACCGTGTCTGTATCTCTTGTCCCGTGTATCGTGTCTGTCTGTGTCCATGCTTCATAAACATGTCAGTGTCCCGTGTCCCATGTACCCGTGTTTGTATCTCATGTTCATGTCCCATCTCCGTGTCCTCGTCCATGTCACGTGTCTATTCCATGTCTGTGTTACGTGTCCGTGTCCCGTGTTCGTGCCCATGTCTGTGTCACGTGTCCCGTGCCCCGTGTCTGTGCCCTATCCGTGTCACGTATCCCCATCCGTGTTCCGAGTCTGTGTCTCATGTCCGTTCCCTTCCCGTGTCTGTATTTGTGCCCGTGTCATATCCGTGTCACGTGTCCCCATCTATGTCCATGTCCCCTGTTCATGCCTGTGTCTTATTTTTTGGATTTTGTTGTGTCCTGTGTCCCGTGTCTGTGTCACGTGTCTCCGTCCGTGTCCTATGTCCTTGTCTCGTGTTTGTATCGGTACGTGTCTATGTTCGTGTCCGTGTCTATTTCTGTGTCCGTGTATGTGTCCAATTTCTGTGTTCGTGTCCGTGCTTGGTAAACAAGGATTGTGTTCACGTGTCAATAATATCGTATTAACAACTGTTACAAAGTTAATAAAAAGAGAGAAATTATCCAATTTGAGAGAGAAGAGGTCGGGGGGAAGGGAAGGCCGGGATGGGGAGGAGGCCAGGGGAGGGGGAGGCTAAAGGAGGGAATGGGCTCGGTGCGAGGGGGCGGACCAGGGGGTGGGCCATGGGGAGGGGGTTGGCCGGGGGAGGTTGGGGGGGAGAGGGAGGCCAGGGGAGGGAGCGAGGGGAAGGCGGGGAGGCGGGAGGAGGGGAAGGCCGGGGGAAGGGGAGGGGGAGGGGAAAGCCGGATGGAAGGGGAGGCTGGGGGGAGGGGGAGGGTTAGGCCAGGGGGAGGGGAAAGTAGGTGGAGGGGGTCGGGGGGGAGGAGAAGGGGGAGGCGAAGAGGGGGAGGGGAAAGCCGGGGGGAAGGGGAGACCGAAGGAGGAGGGTAAGGGTTAGGCCGGGATGATGGAAAGCCAGGTGATTGCACACATTTATTGCATTATTCTCTATTATATTTCCACATTTATCATGTAATAAATCTGCTAAATTTCTTATCTTAAATGTCTATTTTGCAGAAGATAATCATGGGAAGAAATAGGATAAAATCAAATAAATATCAGTTAAATTCAAATTTAACTAGATCTATTTGGTTAGAGGAGGATGATCCCAAATCTAGTTGGCTAAATTCAGTTTTTGGTGAATCAAGTGGTTAAAGCTAAAGATCAACCGAGGATAACATCAAATACAGAATCTAAATTCAAAATCCAAAGGGGTAAATGGATAGAGAGAAGATCAACGGATAAGATGAAATGACTCAGATTCTGACTGGATACATTTTAGCATTTGAATCATAACTTTCGCTACCAAAACACAAATCTAATGATTCAAGATGATCCAGAAAGAAAACTTAACGTAATACAACTTTTAAGTTGATCACTATCTCTAATTCTGTCATTTGATAAGTTATATTCAGCGATCAACACGCCAACAAGCTGTAGATCAGAACTGAATATCCACATCAAATCAAGTTTGGAGATAAGGGAAGGATTCAAATTCAGAAATAATCGGCTTCGCCTATCTCATACTCCTTTACCCTCTGCATTTCTCCTATAAATACATGCAATCTCAAAGGCAAAAGGGAACGACCAAGCAGAGAGTAGAATTTAGGCTATACTGTAGTTTGTAACTTAGGTTTTTATTTTTCTTTTATGTAATTTTTATTTTCTTTATGTAACTGAGAGGAGAGGAGACTTTCATGGAGGAATGAGAACAAGCTTGTACTGAGGGTGACACCGGTGTAAGTGATCTTTTCTTTCATTGTTATTTGAATCAAATCGAAGTTTTCTTTTCTTTTCTATTCTTGTTTTCGTTTGCTTCCCTCTTCTGTGTTTGAGGACCCAAATGAATCCGATAGCCTTGAAGTTGTCTTGCCCTTGCAAGTGCTGTTGATGGCTTATGGTGATGGATATCCATTTCTATGGTAGTGTAGCTTGCCCCTTCACTTCATAGTATAAATCGGGAATGGGGAAGATCCTATTTGTCATACTTCGCTCGCCTTCAAACAAAGGTACATCGTCGATACGGGTTAAAGATACGCAGGCGCCGAAGAGGTAAGTAAGTTTTTTAGATTTTAGTTTTCTTTCTTTTAATTTTTTAGTTTAGAATACCAACACCATCAACACCCAACTATTTTATCACTCTTTTCAATTTCTTTCTATATATCTATTTTCTATTTTCTCCACCTTCTCAATCTACCGTCTTCTTTCTAACTTAACTGTAACTCCATTTTTTCTTTTCTTTTAAAGAACTAAAAGAAGATCTTTAACCATACTTTGTAACTTAAAAGAGAACTTGCTAAAAAAGCTTCCATCGCTAGTCCCTCCTTGTAGATCACGACCCGCATAGCCACTTGCTATGGCGGTAGCATTGAGTACTTGCACTCTTTATCCTAAATCTGAAATTCTGTATTTTTTATGCAGGTAAAACCTCAATCAAATTTTGGCGCCGTTTCTATGGAGGGACGATAAGTTATTCTCTTTTTAGATTTACATTTTTAGTTAACTTTCTTTTTTGTTCTTGGTGTACAGGTTTGATAACAAGGAATTTTTGCTGCAGTGGACATATAAGTGGCCCTGGACTCTGCTCAAGAAAGCAGAGCTCAGAGCCCTCAGATTTGCTACATTCCTTTGGCAATCTGAGTGAACTACTAACCTGTATTTTCTGCAGGTTGGCTGAATTGCAAAGTTTATTATCTGTAGATATTTATTTCCTTATTTGACTCACTGTACATACATTTCTAACAACAACAGTAAAAGATTGATTGTAAATGCTAAAAATGATTCTTTGCATTTATGCACGTGTCTATTTCGTTACATTTTCTATTTACTATTGAAGAGTGCTGTAACCAAGGTATGTGTGCATAGCAATTACTATAAGGTTCATTCTTATATGAAATATTGCTTGAGTGTTACTTTTTTTCTATATACTTGTAAACTGCACTAAATTGATTTAAGGGTTTGTCCTATAAACAAGATAAGGTGGTGAAGTCATTACCCTCTCTTAGCCTACAAACAATCTCCTCACTCACTAACCCAAGCCTAACTAAATCTGAGTAAACATTGGCCCTAGGGACATCTCGAACTCAAATAGGAGACTGACCTAAGGGAAAAGTTGATTTGAATTTGACTCTTGCCAAATCGGTGTTTAAGGTTGGGGATTGAGGGGCGAAACCCCAAAAGCTGGTGGTTTGGCATAATTAGGCCCGTTGCTTTAAGCACGGATACCTCCCACCAATCTTGCCCCTACCTGACCGATTAACTTCTGGTCAGATTCAGTAATATACCCCCCGTGGACAATCTAACCAGTTAGGAGTCGTCTAGGTTTAAGGTTTACCCTAACTTAGGTTAGTTTTTTTTCCTTTTTATTTGTTTGCTTATTTGATTGTTTTTCTTTATTTGTGTTTGACATTTCCTATGTGATATGGTTTATAATAATAATTTTTTCAATTTTAATGATAATCCATATTACACCCAGACCTCTTTTTCAGATATTACCAACCCAGCATATCATAACTTTAACCAACCTTGTGTGCCAGATTAGTCTTATCCGAATCAATATAACCCATGCCCCTAATCTTATGATCATAATTTTCAAAATAATTTTAACTCTTCACATAGTCAATGGGGATTCACCTCCCCCGAGTCCAATTTTCAACCAACTTGTCCTCCTTATCCACCTTGTCCCTAATATTTTCAAGATTCATGCTCAGTTCCACCAGTTCAAAATAGAAAATCATCAATCTTGGAAATGAGTATGCGTGAGTCCAAGCAACAATCACAAAATCTGACGGACTCACAATTTCACCACAAATTCCAAAACAACACTTCATCTTTTCAAGTCCAATCACAACAAAATGATGAACCAATCGACTATGAAAAGATACTTGAAGCCATGACTCAGGCTCAAATCACTCGTAATCATGACATGATATAATGTTCTAAACTCTCCATTCTCATCGTTTGACCATTTCTGATGTCGCAAACCATTCTGTTAGAGCCAAAGAATCATGTTGTTTTGAAAAACAAGATTCCATTTTAGCACACCCACAACTTGCCCAAACCCCAAATTTTGAAAACAAAATTGACATTTTGGCAAGTTATCCCTTTCCTGAAATTGAACTTAAGAATGAATATGATCCTGAACCTCAACTTGGTGATTCAATTCTACTTCCTATAATTCAATAATGACTCCGGTGTCTTCACCTGATTTCAATCTTTTCCCACGTCAACATTGGATCCTGTGCCAATTCATCATGAAATTGAATCGCCAATCTTTTATGACCATCATATTGAACTTGACCAATTTCATACTTTTGAAAGTCCCATTGACAAATTGGCAAGTTCTTATTATTATGAAATTGAACTCAATGAGAAATGTGACCTAGATTCTCAAATTTGTGATCCAGTTCAAATTGTTGAATCAATATTGACTCTTATTTTGTTACCCAACTTGAGCAATATTTTAGAGTCAGTTTTGATTCCGACACCTGTCATTCTTGAACTTGAATCACCAATATTAAGTCACATTCCGTTATTGGGAAATGAATGTGGACTTGAGTTTCAACTTCTTGATTTGGACCCACTTCCTGAACCAATCTCAACTCCTGAACCTTTACTTGACTTAAGTCACTTTCCTGAGTCGGTGTTAGTTCCCATACTTTCTAAGTCCAAGTCAATTGTTCTATCTTTTCACACTCCATTTTGGGACAAGGGTATTGATAAAATTGACTCTGAAATTATATGTGAAATTTGAAAATTAGATGGGGTAAAATTCTTAATAAAGATCATTCATATATACATCATTTTAGTGGGTTATATTAGAGAGGTTTCTGGTGGGTTCCTCCGAACTCCACGCAAATTAGATTGTGCCGCATTTCTTGGACCAATCAGACCACCACTGGGACCACCACCTTAAGGTAATATTTTCCTTCCCTTTCTTCTTTTTCATGCATCATGCATTAATTAATACATTGAGGACAATACATGAGATAGGTGTGGGGGAGGGTTCTAACATAACATAGGTTTTCTTTTTATTATTAAAAATATATATTATTATGAACATTTTCTTTACTTTCAAAAAACTTTTTAAAAATAGAAACAATATTTTGATATATTTTTTATATGAAATTAAGTCAATTTTAAGGAATAGGAGAATCATAATTAGGATTTGTTATACTTGATCAAAATAAGATTATTTATTTGATTTCTAAGGTTAAGAAGAAAATTTATGAAAGTAATTTAGTCTTGATCTTACCTTGATAATATATGCATGCTTTATACACTTACACACTTAGGGTTCAAAAACAAAGATTCTTATGCCTTATTTAAAATATATATATATATAAATCCTTTAATTAAGCTGGGTATTTGTGCCTCATAAAGCATAAGTATTCACGCCTAAAGGTGGTTCATATAATAAAATCCTTAGTTTTGTGACCTTGTTTGCTCGAGTCTTTAAGTCCTTGGGGTATCTTCTCACCCGGTGTCCTAAGACCGTTTGGTTTGGGAGTCACCGATTAAAGGCTCGTTAAATAGGCAGATTAAAAAGCCTGATAGAACTAAGGAATATTACCACCAAAAATAAATAAATAAATAAATAAGGTATAAGAGTTAGAGTTAAAGAACTCTTAGTCAAAATTTCACGGTCACGAAGGTGCATATGACTTAGGGTAAAGTAATAGACTAGATGAGAAGTACAATTTGACTTCTTACTTTGATTGATAACAAATTTTTTAATAGAGACTAAGTTTAAGAATGAAAAATTCAGGTTTTTCTATAACTTATAGATTTCTTAATTCTTACAATAATACTTCAAATATTCTTCTCTTTCAAAATGTATTTTCAAAATACTAACACTTTATTTCTCTTTCTTTATGGATTTTGTGAGTGTAATCCACTGAAAACCCTCATGAGACAAAACTCATCCTCTAGGAGTAACTTAGAGGTTTAACGGCCTGTTGCACATACTCAGTGCAATCACATGACCTGCGAAAGTGGTCTAATAATTTCTTAGGTTTAAATTTTGATGTTTTGCTCGAGGACGAGCAAAAGATAGGTGTGGGGTGTGATTGCACACATTTATTGCATTATTCTTTATTACATTTTCATATTTATCATGTAATAAATCTGCTAAGTTCCTTATCTTAAATGTCTATTTTGCAGAAGATAATCATGGGGAGAAATAGGATAAAATCAAATAAATATCAGTTAAATTCAGATTTAAATAGATCTATTTGGTTAGAGGAAGATGATCCTAAATCCAGTTGGTAAATTCAGTTTTCATAAATCAAGTGGTTAAAGCTAAAGATCAACCGAGGATAACATCAAATACAGAATCCAAATTCAAAATCCAAAGGGATAAATGGATAGAGAGAAGATCAACGGATGAGATGAAACAATTTTGACTCAGATTCTGACTGGATACATTTTAGTATTTGAGTCATAACGTTTGCTACCAAAACACAAATCTAATGATTCAAGATGATCCAGAAAGAAAACTTAACGTAATATAACTTTTAAGTTGATCACTATCTCTAATTCTGTCATTTGATAAGTTATATTCAGCGATCAACACGCCAACAAGCTGCAGATCAGAACTGAATACCCACATCAATTCAAGTTTGGAGATAAGGGAAGGATTCAAATTCAGAAATAACCAGCTTCCTCTAACTTCATACGCCTCTACCCTCTGCATTTCTCCTATAAATACCTGCAATCTCAAAGGCAAAAGGGAACGACTAAGCAGAGAGTAGAATTTAGGCTATACTGTACTTTGTAACTTAGGTTTTTAGTTTTCTTTTATGTAATTTTTATTTTCTTTATGTAACTGAGAGGAGAGAAGACTTTCATGAAGGAATGAGAATAAGCTTGTACTGAGGGTGAGAACAAGCTTGTACAGAGGGTGACACCGGTGTAAGTAATCTTTTCTTTCATTGTTATTTGAACCAAATCAAAGTTTTCGTTTCATTTCTATTCTTCTTTTCGTTTGCTTCCCTCTTCTGTGTTTGTGTATCCAAATGTATCCGATAGCCTCGAAGTTGTTTTGCCTTTGCAAGTGCCGTTGATGGCTTATGGTGATGGATATTCATTTTTATAGTAGTGTAGCTTGCACCTTCATTTCATGTGTAAATCGGGAATGGGGAAGATCCTATTTGTCATACTTCGCTTGCCTTCAAACAAAGGTACATCGTCGATACGGGTTAAAGGTAAGCAGGCGCCGAAGAGGTAAGTAAGTTTTTTAGGTTTTAGTTTTCTTTCTTTTAATTTTTTAGTTTAGAATACCAACACCATCAACACCCAACTCTTTTATCACTCTTTTCAATTTCTTTGTATATATCTATTTTCTATTTTCTCCACCTTCTCAATCTACCACCTTCTTCCTAACTTAACTGTAACTCCATTTTTTCTTTTCTTTTAAAGAACTAAAAGATGATCTTTAACCATACTTTATAACTTAAAAGAGAACTTGCTAAAAAAGCTTCCATCGCTAGTCCCTCCTTCTGGATCACGACCCGCATAGCAACTTGCTATAGCGGTAGCATTGAGTACTTGCACTCTTTATTTTAAGTTTTAAATTTTGTATTTTTATGTGCAGGTTCAAATTCAATCACCAGGGGAGGGGGAGACCGGGGGAGGAGGAGGCGAGGAAATGGACGCTGGGGGACGTCAGGGGATGCCGGGGGATGCCGGAGGGAGGAGAATGCCAGGGAGGGGGTCAATTTTGGGGCGGCAGTTTGAGAGAGGAGTGGAGAGAAAGAGTGGAGAGGAGAAAAAAATTGATCGTGCCCTAGAAAGAAACAGATTGCGTCGAAAATTTGATGCAATCTGTTTGCGTTGAATTTTCAATGCAATTAGTACAAATTGCGGAGAACGTTCGATGCAATCTGTAAAGATTGCGTCAAAAATTTGATGTCATTTTCCGACGTCAAAAATTTGACGTCGTTTTCTCGGGAATTTTGCCCTTTTAATTTTGTGTCAAAAATTCGACGCAAGATGTATGTATTGCGTCGAATTTTTGACGCAAAAATTTTATTCATAATTATTTAAGTGTTAAAGGCAGATTTTTACATTGCGTTGAATTTGTGACAATTCAACGCAAATATTGGGTCAAAAATATTTTTGACGCAATTTTTTCGATTTAAATTAGCTCTTTTGTAGTACTACTTAAAGAAGACTTAGCGCTAGTATAACTCTTTATAAGATTTTGATTGTTTAAATTTAGATTGTTAGATTGGATGTTCAAGTTTCACACACACAAAATGATTTTTCATAAACTAGTTTTATTGTTTTAGTTTTGATTGTTACATTATATATCCCCCTCAAATTTTTATCCATATTTATTCATGTATTCCATAGTTCCAATCTTACTCAAATACTTATATATATTTTTGATTTTACAAATTTGATAAAAGATTTGAAAATTTTATAGAAAAAACATCATATCATTTTTTGGGGCTGAGCCGATCGACCGCTTGTGTGCATAGCCATCTGTGTGCTCTGGCCGTTGACTGGTGCACACGGATATGCCAAAAGCTGGCTCAGTTCTCGGTTGACTGCCCGATCAATCGAGTGCCGGAGTTTAAGTCGTGAGCTCTGTTGGTCGGTCGATTGCCTGGTCAACCGCGAGCACTGAGCTCTATACATAGCTCAGTAGTCATTCTAGTTGGTCGATCGCTCCGGTCGACCATGGATAATGGATAAATCAGGTTTGCCTAGCTGGTCGATCTCCAAATTGTCCAGATTTGAAATTTTGAATTTCTAACAGACATTTTCTGATTTAAATGGTTTTGTCTTATTCCTAAACGGGTATATTTCACTTTACTAGTGTTTTATCAGCTATTTGATGTTTAGATTAACTTTCTATTGATTGTCCTACTTATAAAAATAAAGGTCATTTGTAGAGAATTTTTAACTAAGAAAAATTGAAGAAAAATCCTAGAAAATTGATTGAAAATTCAAGAAAAATTTCAAGTTTCTAGTTTTCAAAGAGCTTTAATTTTTAATCATTTTTTTACAAGTTTTAAGCTTTCAAAGTCCATTCTCTTACTGATTTTTTTTCACTCTCACAAATTTCTTGAGCCTAAAATCTCCACTCAAATTATAGTAAGTTGTATTGAGAGAGTTTGTGATCTTGTGGTCACCAAGTGAAACTATTTCTCTTCTACTTTATGCTCTCCTCTTTGTGTTGAGGATTGAGATTGGAGTTGAGGCTCGAGTCTTGCGGGATCCCTGTTGTTGAGTTCTAGTGAACTGATTAGTGTTTATATTTGCATATTTTTCATCACATTTTCACATTAATCTTAATAAAAGTCTGTTTATTAACAAGTCCTTCTTCTTGTTTCTAGGTTCATAGCTTGAAGAAAAGAAGAGGCTCAAAACTCTAATATATTTGAGGATCTTTTAGAACCAAGAAGAAGTTCAACACTTGAAACCCAATCTGCTGATGCTGGAAGCAAAAGTCAACACATTAAATGCACCAATGCACGACCATCCTGGAACCGCAGTGCCAGGGCCAGAGGCCATACACCTCACTCCGTTGCCCCATGCTTCTGTGGCTTTAAATACTCCCCTGGATTTCCAGAGAGGGAGATATCCAGAGAATAGGAGATTTTATGCTAGTTTGTTGTATTTTCCTTTGTTTTCTTATATATTACTTTGTTACTTGTATTGGTTAGCCATTAGAGTGTGTGTGTGTGTGTGTGTGTGTGTGTGAGAGAGAGAGAGAGAGAGAGAGAGAAGCTTGTATTTTGAAGGTGACAATCAAATATAAGTGAAGTTCTTTCTTTATCAACTTTTTCCTTGTGTATTTACCTTGCTTTTACTTGCATTACCTTAGTATGTTTACTCTCCCTCTATTTTCTCTTTTGCTTTCATTTACCATGTCTACCTAACTTCTTTATAGAATGGAAAACTAACTACTAACTCACTAATCTCAAGTAACTTACTTGAGCAACCCAAATGAATCAATAAGTATCAAATAAGCCTTGTGCAAACAAGAGCTATGATATCTTACGATGAGGGTTCTAACTCTAACTTACTAATAAGTATACTCACTTCCATACTTCATGCTTAACTCATAAGTTTTTGATGATTTATAGAAGTTGATAACTTTACTTATTTTTTAGTTAGTGAAACTCCATGCATCCTTACTGATACCAATAGTACATTTGTTTCTTCCTCCATGCTCGCCTTCAATTGGATCTTGATGGAGGAATGTTCAAGTTTTGCCGTGTGAAATAAGGTGATGGGTGAAACTTTCATTCGATCTACCACGTGAAAAGTTCTTGAACACAAGATTTGTGATTGCCTATAATCCACTATGAGGTTATGTCTTCAAGAATCTAGAGGTTAGTGGGAGCAATTAGTAGAAGGTTAGCCATGTATCTTTTCTATCTCTGAAATACAAAAACACTTCTCCAACAATCAAAACATTTCAAATCATTTCTACAATCTTCTTTGTTTTTTTTTCAATTCACTTTAAATGAAGAAAACTCAAATGAAGAGAAGAACCACACGTCACGCTTCTATCGCCTCCCCTCCTCGTGGATACGACCCGTATAGCCACTTTGCTATTACGGTAGAATCGCTAAAGCTATAACATCGACCATCACTCTCTTACTTATTCTTTGTGCAAGCTTTTTAGCAATCAAATTTTGGTGCCAATTATAGCCGGAAAGGGGTAACAATTTTATTTTTCTTACTAAAGAGTTTTCTTTATTTTGTGCAGGAGGAGGAGGTGTCAAGGGATTAATTTCTGCAGTGGACCTACATTTTGCGTGGAAAAGAAGAGCACTTTTGCCCTCAGAAAAATTAATATACTCACAAAAATTTTCTGCAGGGTTGCAAAAATTGTGCAAATTGCTTTCTACAAATGTTAGTTTTCTTGTATGCCTCATCCATGCACTGTTAATAACTCAACAAAAATTCATTTGTTGCTAAATAGAGAACTGATTAGACTTTTACATTTCAAGCACGTGTCTTTTTCAATTCATTTAAATTTTTGTTGAAGAGTGCTGGAGAAAGGTACGTGTGCATTTCATCTAGAATAGGACTAATATTTTGGAGTGATTTATCGCTTTGAGTGTTATCTTGTTGTGAATATAATGTACACTTGCACAAATTGACATTAAGGGAAAATCCCAATAAGAAAGATAAGGTAGGATAGTCATTACCCTTTCTTAGCCCAAAAACTATCTCCCAGTGCACTCACAATCCTAAGCCTAACTAAAATTTCATAGACATTGGCCCTAGAGACATTTCGGACTCATTAAGAGTTTAACCGAGGGTGAAAATTGTAAGAATCATACTCCTGCAAAATTGGTGTCAAGGAAAGAGGATTAAGAGGTTAAGCCTCGAAAACTTCATGGTTTGGTGTAATTAAGGCCCGAGCTCACGCCCGGATACCTCCCACCGAGTTTTGTCTTGACCTGGCCAATTAGCTGGCAGGCTGATTCCTGCAACAACCTCCCTCAGGGAGTCGACTAGTTAAGAGTCATCTAGGTTCAAGTACCTTAGACTAGGCTTGGTGATTGTTTTTCCTTCTTTTGTTTTTTTTTTATCCTTTTCAATTGTTTTGTTGACTGAATGTTGTTTGTGGTGTGCTGAATGCAAGAGTAGTTGAGAGATCCGTCCACGTCTAGACTCGTCAGAAACACCTCTCTGTTGCTACCTCAAAATCCAGTGATGGCCTCATTACAGGAAAGATTTTACCCCATCCGGACATCACTGCCTTCTTGCATAAAACTCCCAGAAGCAAATAGACATAATTTTGTATTAAAACCACAATTCATAAACACTCTTCCTAAATTCCATGGTATGGAATCTGAGGATGCATACTTCTTCACTAGGGAGGTCAAAGAAGTATGCCTAATGATGCGTATTTCCCAGCTAGGAGATGACGCCGCCGCCAGGCTACGTTTCATTCCTTTTTCCCCGAAGGATCTAGCAAAGAAATGGATGTACAGCTTGGTTGTAGACTCTGTCACAACATGGGACGATTTCATCAAGGTCTTCTTGAAGAAATTCTACCCAATTCACAGGACTACTCTAATAAGAAAGAACCTCATGCAGTAAAAATAAGAATCCAATGAGCCTTTTTGGAGATACTTTGAATGATTTGAAGATCTCCTGGCATAATGCCCTCACCACAGTATAGAGAAATGGCGGCAATGCCAAGTTCTCTATGATGGATTGGACTATCAAATGAAAACATTGTTGGAAACCATGTGCCAAGGGGATTCTTGCAGAAAGACGAGACTCAGGGATAGGACCTCTTTGAAGATTTACCTGAGAAAACCATCCAGTGGGAGCCAAGCCCTGAAAATCCTAGAAATTCACAATCCATAGCTTCTGGGGGTGGGCTCTTGTCAATAGAACTGTCTGTTGCTGCAGAAGCAAAGATTGCCATGCTTATGAGGACAATTAAAGCATTAGAGACAAAAGAGAAAGAACAAGCCATAGCCAATCAGATCAATCCTCCAGAAATTAACAATCTTGGTTGCACGTACTGCCAAGCACCAAATCATATTTTTGAAGAGTGCCAAGTATTCTAAGCTCACCAAGCACCATTGGAACATCTGAATGAGGCCTACACAAGGCCACAAAATAACCCCTACTCACAAACGTACAATCCTGGTTGGAGAAGTCACCCAAACTTCTCCTGGAGCCAGAACAATCCCGTAAACCTAACTTTTCCAATAATGGTCCTCACTAGCACCATCAGCAGCACTTCCCTCCCAATCAAGCAACCTCTTCTCAAACCAACCCACCGAACGAAAATTCAGTGAACTTGAGAAGAGTATGGAGACTCTTTTGAAGACCCACAATGGCTTCATGCAACACACTGGACAAATGCTGAGCAACCACACACAGGCAATTTCTCAAATAGAAGTTCAAATAAGTTAGCTAGCTAGTTTCCTGAGTGAGAGACTAAGGGTACCTTACCTAGTCAACGACTAGACAACCCAAAGAACTCTAGTCAGATTTTTGAAGCTCAAGACTCCCAAATCAACCAGTGTAATGCTGTCTATACACTCAGGTCTGGAAAGAAGGTGGATAACCAAGTTTCATAGCCAGCAACTCCAAGCCCATCCGGTTACTACTTCTGCCTCTACATCTAGCTCGAGTCCACGTGACACAGACAAGTGTTGGCCCAAAGGCCTATCACCCTAGTTTTGATGATGATCAACTCATGAAGTTATGTTTACTAATGATCTTGTGTTCAATTAGTGACAGATTCATTATCAAGATCTTAGTAGGTGCATAGCTCAACAAAGGATAAAAGGTCAAGATTTGGAGCTAGCACGGTGTGATCCAAGGAGTTTTTGGATCAAGCTTGGACCAAGTCAAAAAGATGAGAAGACTTCAAGGGAAGGCTTCAAGATCAAGACTTGTGTCTAGGTATAAGATTTTGTTTTTGTTTTAGAGTAAAATGTAAAGGATAGATAGTTGGTGGATTGCTCAAGTATATACCATGCACACACACTCTTGATAAAATTGTTTTCATAAAAGATTTTCTAGTTAGAAAATATTTTTCATTTTGGAAAAATACAAGTTTGTTTTTTGGTGTTTTTCATATACTTATCCTTCAACCAAAACCAAGTTTTATGCTTAATACCAAAAACATAGATATTTCATCTTGATTGTGTAGTGGATCATATCCATACACACTATGCCTTAAAATGAACTATAATATCTTGTTTTTGTATTTTGAAGATGTTTTGGAAAAACAAAGTTTAGAAAACATGTTTTGGAAAATACAGTTTTTATCATGAGCCAAATATTTCCAAGTTACAAAAATAGTCCAATCTTTTATAACATGCCTTGATTTTGTGCAAGCATGTTTGTATTTCAAAGTATATTGGTAAAACTATTTTGTAGATTTTTAAGTATTTTATGGGATTTTATTAAAGCCAAAAAGACTAACCTTTGAATCCCAGAAAACTATTTCAGGCTTCGGATCAGTCGACTTACAACCTTTTATAGTCGACTAATCCTGAAGTCGGTCGACCGGCCCGGTCGACCGACGTGCACAGACGTGCACGCCTTTTGTGCATTGGAGGACGGCCGACCGTGCCGGTCGACCGCTCCAGAGAGCTTGCTCTCTGGAAATCCCGGTCGACCGCACGGGTCGACCGACAGAGAATTGATTCTCTGTTCCAGGTGCTCGGTCGACCCGGCGGTCGACCGTGGCTCCAACGGTCAGAAATCCGACCGTTGGCGGTCGACCGCGCCGGTCGACCGGCAGTTCTGACAGATCCCAACGGCTAGTTTTCTGGCAGCCTATAAATTGGGGTTCTTGTCATTGTTTTGAGCCAAGATTTTAGAGACTCTTAGAGCCAGTTTTTCCCATTCTTTCAGAAGAGTTTTTCTCCACAAAATAGAGAGCTAATACTTCCAATCTAAAGGGAGTTTTATTTAGAGTGTGTTAAAAGAGAATTCTTGAGTTTTTCACCATAGCTTTCATCCTTGTTTTCTCACACAAACACTTGAGTATTCATTGATTATTCAATCCTTAGGAGTGTTGTAGTGAGTGCTTTTATTGGTGATCAAAGTGTTTAGATCACCAAGATTTCATTCTTGTACTTTGAGGAGACGGGCAAGTGTGCTCGTGGTGGTTTAGAGTTCTTGTGACTACTCGGTGATTTGAGGTGCGGCCTCGGCAAGCTTGTGGGGCTTGCGGTGTGTAAGGGACTAAAGAGTCCGAGGGCTTGTAGGTGTTGCGGCACCGAGGAGAGATCCATTGGGATCTTCCATAGAGGAAATCCTTCGTGTGTCGAAGGCGGGGATGTAGAGCAAGTGTGCTCGAACCTCGAAACATACCCTTGTGTTTGTGATTGCCATTCCTCTCTCTCTCTCTATCTCTCTTGTTATATCTTGCATGTTATTTATTGTGTTCATCTTTATATGCATGATATATTCCTTGTGCTCATATTGATATACTTGCGTGGGATTGTTGCTAACACTTGTATTCAACCAAGAGAGCCAACGCGGCACCTCAACCCATTCAAGGGGAAGCTAGAGGAGTTTGTCTAGAGCCCTTCACGGGGAATTCGGCAACACTCTTTGGTTATACGTGGTGTTTAGTGTAAAAGTTTTAATTAGGTCATAATTGCTTTTAGCTTCCGCATTATTCGCATCATTTGGCATTAAGTGACCATTAGATTAGCCATCACCTATTCACCCCCCCTCTAGGTGAACTTACAATTGGTATCAGAGCTTGGTACTCTGATTTGGGTCTAACAACCTAGAGTTAAAGATCCTACTTTTAGGCTAATCACAAGATTTGTACACACACCATGGACTTCATGTCACCACCCACCTTTGACATTCTTAACATCCAAATTTGGAAGGTTAAGATGTCATTGTACCTCAAAGCCTTAGGTTTTCATGTATATCTTGCCACTACTAATAATGCATATTCTTTAGATGGTAAGAATTTTGAGGCTAACTCAAAAGCCCTTAATGCTTTAAAGTCTACCCTAGATGATGTTTACTTATCTAGAGTTGCTAATATTGATTCGGCTTTTGTAGTATGGAACACCCTCACCTCCCTTGGCGAAAAGGATCTATACTATGCGGGGAGCGATTCGGATGTTGGAAGCGACACCTCCAACGCGTGCTATATGGTCCAAGGGGATAACCCCCTTGAGGTAAACACCAAATCCGAGGATGAGGATGTTAACATGTCATATGAAGAGCTTTCTACAATTTGTCAATTATTGCTTGAAAGACATGACATGATTAAGAAAGAAAATAAAAATTTGAAAAAGAACATTGCTTGCGCATGCATATAGAACAAGATTCATTTAAATCTAACATTGCATGTTTAGAAAAAGAAAATAACAATTTGAAAAAGAATTTTGATGCCATGCTTAATGAAAAAGATTCATTAGAAAATAAAGTGGCATGCTTAGAAAAAGAAAAGGATGTTTTGAAAAATGAGAATGTTTCCTTACTTGCAAAATTGAATGATTTATGTGAAGGGAACACCACTTTGAAAAATAAATTGATTTGGTGGAAAAACAAAAAGAAGTTGTTTTTCAAGAAAATAAATCTTTGAAAAGAAAAATTTGTGAAAAAGAAAAAGATTTTGTTTCACAAAAGAAAAAGAAAATGGTCATATATCTCATCATGCTTTACATGCCACCACCAATGAGATAAATATGTTGAAAAGTAAAATAGATAATTTGAGCTCTAATTTGAGCTCATGTGCATTCAATCATACTAGATTGGAATCCTTGTTTCAAAAGAAACAAGTTCCACATGTTCATGCACATTCACATGCTTATGTTGCACACCATGATCATACACCCACTCATAAGCATACTAAGGTGTACATATGTACACATTGTGGCCGCAAAGGCCATTTAGCAAAGTTTTGTTATGATAATATTAATTCTCTAAATTTTGCTAATTATAAAAGATTTTGGGTTCCTTACAAGTCTAACCCCAAAGGACCCAAGAAAATATGGGTACCAAAACCCCACCTTTTACTTTTGATGTAGGTGAGGGCACTCACAAGACGTGAGAGATTTGGTGCCTTGGTAGTGGATGCACTTGGATATGATGGACATACTTTTGGGATGCATCACTATCAGGAGGTTTTGGTTGGAAAGACCACCAAGCTTGGAGCTTTAGAGTTGGTAACAATCTCTAAACTCCTACTTTTATGTACATGCTTTTAATTTCATATATCATATAGCATGTTCATATTTTTGTGTGCTTCATGTAGTATTTACATGCTTAGATGTAGAATGTGTCAAACTTGCTTTTATACATGTACACTTAGTGAGTATCAAATTGATTCATATACATTCACTCTTCATGCTCATTTGTACCCACTATATGCATATGTATAGACTAGTTTTGATGATTCTCATTTATACATGCTTTGCCAATTTTTATGCTTTACTTCATGTATATGTATTTTTAATTCAAATCTAATAAATATACATGTATACCCGTGAGTCTCTTGCTTTCATGCAAATACATTTAATAGACTCTTTTATTTGGGATATGTATGCATATTGTTAGAATTGGATAAATCATACATATACCTAGAAGTTTGTTGATTTGATGAAAAATGATTTTTCGTGACTTATGATCTTTTTGAGCTTCATTGACATTTTCATAAAAATACTATTTACATGATTGTTTAACACTCACACTTTTGTTAAAATCATTTTGAGCCTTATAGACCATGAGTGCTTAAATTTTTGTGTATCTAGTTATGTTTATGAAAAACATAAGATTTAATATATTTGAAGGATCTTTAACTAGTTTTTCAAAAACAATTTATACTAGTTATTTATTCTTCAAATAGTTTTTGAGATTGACACATGATTCTATTTTTTTCTCAAAATTTGATGCTTAGTTTATATGTTAGTTTTTGTCAACACTAGGATTTATACTTGTACATATCGTGGGCCACAAATAAATCTATATATATTTGTGCTTGAATGCTTATTTGAACCCATGAAATGTGCTTGTATTGCTTGGTTTTGATGATCCATACATCTTTAAACTTGTATTCCTACTTTTTGGATTTGATTTATGATCATGTGTTTTCATTTCATGTATATGTGTATTTTGCCAAACTTTAAGATATACATGTATACCTCTTGAGTCATTTGCCTTCAATGCAAATCTATTTATATGGACTCAATTGTGTTTAAGAGATATGTATGTATACTTATTGTGTTGTCAAAACATACATATATCTGAAATATAAATTTTTTTAATAAAAAATGTGTGTTGATTTTCATGTCTTCATGATTTAAAGGATATTGAGATTAATTGACATTTTTGCTTTATTCCTTGCTTGAAGGATTCCGTACTAGTTTCATATTAACTAGTGCCAATTCTTCATATGGTAGAGTATATGATAAGCTTACTCTTCAATTGGTATCATTGGATCATTTCAATTGGTATCAATATGATTTCTATATACTCACATTTTGATTGTATGTATGAATGCCTTCAAATTCAAATTATATCAATTTCTATTGGTATTCTCTTTTCATACATATATGTGTTATTTGTGCTTAGTTAAATTGTCTTACATTTTTAAAGCACAAAGGTTATTATATGCTAAGCTAAATTCAACTTTCTATTATTAATTCTTAAAGCTTATGCAATATGTTTTCAAAATTGATATCAAAATAAAAATATGTTTACTTGATATCTCAAAATGTGTTTTATTAAGAAAGTTCAAAATTTTTGTCTTGTATTTCCTATATGCAAGGAGAGCTTAACATCTCTCTTACATATGGATTCATGTTGAGTATATTATAAATTGAGGAGCTTGACAACTCTTCTTTATATGATATACGTGTGTAGGGGGAGCTTCCACATCTCCTCTTATGCATTACATAATATGTGTTATGTGAGTTAGGGCTTGTCATCCTTTCTTCATGTAATGCATATGTGTAGGGAAGCTAACTTAGCGTCTTCCTCTTCATGAATTATATCGCATATAAATCCTTATTGATTGATTTGTATTACCCCTTCTTGATCTCTTTGTTTTGACAAAAAGGGGGAGTAAAATTTGTTTGATTTGATTTTACTTTGAACCCTTTGTTGATGAGTGACAAAAAGGGGGAGAAGTATTTGAGTTTATATGCATGTTTTCATTGCTTAAGGGGGAGAAGTATTTGTCTTCCTTGTTAATTATGCATATATGTTTTGTATTGCAAATAGGAGAAAAAGATTTTGATTTATGCTTGTTGCATGTTTTATCTCCATACATTGCATACATATTCATGTGCCTCATTGCCATATCTATTATTTATTTGTTATGCATGAGTTAAGGGGAGCTTCTTTGAAGCTTTACTTTAATCCATGCATATATAACTTCATGAGTTTTGTCATCATCAAAAAGGGGGGATTGTTGGCCCAAAGGCCTATCACCCTAGTTTTGATGATGATCAACTCATGAAGTTATGTTTACTAATGATCTTGTGTTCAATTAGTGACAGATTCATTATCAAGATCTTAGTAGGTGCATAGCTCAATAAAGGATAAAAGGTCAAGATTTGGAGCTAGCACGGTGTGATCCAAGGAGTTTTTGGATCAAGCTTGGACCAAGTCAAGAAGATGAGAAGACTTCAAGGGAAGGCTTCAAGATCAAGACTTGTGTCTAGGTATAAGATTTTATTTTGTTTTAGAGTAAAATGTAAAGGATAGATAGTTGGTGGATTGCTCAAGTATATACCATGCACACACACTCTTGATAAAATTATTTTCATAAAAGATTTTCTAGTTAGAAAATATTTTTCATTTTGGAAAAATACAAGTTTGATTTTTTGGTGTTTTTCATATACTTATCCTTCAAAACAAAACCAAGTTTTATGCTTAATACCAAAACATAGATATTTCATCTTGATTGTGTAGTGGATCATATCCATACACACTATGCCTTAAAATGAACTATAATATCTTGTTTTTGTATTTTGAAGATGTTTTGGAAAAACAAAGTTTAGAAACATGTTTTGAAAATACAGTTTTTATCATGAGCCAAATATTTCCAAGTTACAAAATAGTCCAATCTTTTATAACATGCCTTGATTTTGTGCAAGCATGTTTGTATTTCAAAGTATATTGGTAAAACTATTTTTGTAGATTTTTAAGTATTTTATGGGATTTTATTAAAGCCAAAAAGACTAACCTTTGAATCCCAGAAAACTGTTTCAGGCTTCGGATAAGTCGACTTACAACCTTTTATAGTCGACTAATCCTGAAGTCGGTCGACCGGCCCCGGTCGACCGACGTGCACAGACGTGCACGCCTTTTTTGCACTGGAGGACGGCCGACCGTGCCGGTCGACCGCTCCAGAGAGCTTGCTCTCTGGAAATCCCGTCGACCGCACGGGTCGACCGACAGAGAATTGATTCTCTGTTCCAGGTGCTCGGTCGACCCGGACGGTCGACCGTGGCTCCAACGGTCAAAAATCCGACCGTTGGCGGTCGACCGCGCCGGTCGACCGGCAGTTCTGACAGATCCCAACGGCTAGTTTTCTGGCAGCCTATAAATTGGGGTTCTTGTCATTGTTTTGAGCCAAGATTTTAGAGACTCTTAGAGCCAGTTTTTCTCATTCTTTCAGAAGAGTTTTTCTCCACAAAATAGAGAGCTAATACTTCCAATCTAAAGGGAGTTTTATTTAGAGTGTGTTAAAAGAGAATTCTTGAGTTTTTCACCATAGCTTTCATCCTTGTTTTCTCACACAAACACTTGAGCATTCATTGATTATTCAATCCTTAGGAGTGTTGTAGTGAGTGCTTTTATTGGTGATCAAAGTGTTTAGATCACCAAGATTTCATTCTTGTACTTTGAGGAGACGGGCAAGTGTGCTCGTGGTGGTTTAGAGTTCTTGTGAGTATTCGGTGATTTGAGGTGCGGCCTCGGCAAGCTTGGGGGCTTGCGGTGTGTAAGGGACTAGAGAGTCCGAGGGCTTGTAGGTGTTGCGGCACCGAGGAGAGATCCATTGGGATCTTGCATAGAGGAAATCCTTCGTGTGTTGAAGGCGGGGATGTAGAGCAAGTGTGCTCGAACCTCGAAACATACCCTTGTGTTTGCGATTGCCATTCCTCTCTCTCTCTCTCTATCTCTCTTGTTATATCTTGCATGTTATTTATTGTGTTCATCTTTATATGCATGATATATTCCTTGTGCTCATATTGATATACTTGCGTGGGATTGTTGCTAACACTTGTATTCAACCAAGAGAGCCAACGCGGCACCTCAACCCATTCAAGGGGAATCTAGAGGAGTTTGTCCAGTGCCCTTCACGGGGAATTCGGCAACAGTCTTTGGTTATACGTGGTGTTTAGTGTAAAAGTTTTAATTAGGTCATAATTGCTTTTAGCTTCCGCATTATTCGCATCATTTGCATTAAGTGACCATTAGATTAGCCATCACCTATTCACCCCCCCTCTAGGTGAACTTACAACAAGGACAAGGACAACACAGCTGAGAAAGTCCATAAGCCTATAGCACCATTCCTAAATAGGCTTAGGAATAATAACAAGAGTATGCACATGGAGAAGATCCTTGAAATGTTTAACCAGATCAAGTTGAATGTTCGTCTTTTCCAACAGGTCCCTGCCTATGCTAAATTTCTCAAGGATATGTGTACAAAGAAGAGGAAAACCAATGTGCTGAAGAAAGTGTTTCTAGCGACAAATATTAGCGAACTCCTGTCTGGTCCCATCCCGGTCAAGTATAAGGACCCTGGATGTTCTACAATTGCTTGCACGATAGGATAGACAGATATCAGTCAGGCACTCGTTGACCTGGGAGCAAGCATTAGCTTGCTTCCTCTCTCTGTGTACCAACAACTCTGGTTGGGAGAACTGCGTCCAACCTGAGTAACAATTCAGCTTGCTGACCGATTCGTGAAAGTTCCTAAGGGAAAAATCACGGATGTCCTCATTAGGGTCGGATTTCATCTACCTAGTTGATTTCATTGTGCTTGAAACCCAACCCATGTCAAACCCTAAGGCTTAGACTTCTGTCATTTTGGGACGACCGTTCCTTGCCACTGCCAATACAATAATCAATTGTAAGAATGGATCTATGAGATTGACATTTGGAGACATGACAAAGGAGATCAACGTTTTCAACTTCGGACAACAACCTAGAGATTTGGAAGATCAAACTTTAGAGGTTAACTACATTGAAAACTTGAGAGCATGAGGTGCTCAAAAATGAATTTGAGTTGAAAGATTTTAATCTGGATGAATCGTTGATTCTGTCATGGATTGGGCATCGACCCCATTGTGTCAACTCTTGAAACCAAAATTTACAAACCCCTCCAATAAGTCCCTCCTTTCTTATAATTGAAAGCTTTACCGAAATATCTTAAGTATGCATACTTAGGTGAAACGATACTCTCCCGATCATAATTGCATCCCATTTGACTGGGGAATAGGAAGAAAGCTTGATGTTTATTTTAAGGAAAGAAAAGAAGCAATTGGATGGACCATGAGTGACATCAAGGGGATAAGTCCAGCAATTGTGGCAACACCCGTATACATTTGAATGATGACGCAACTCCTAAAAGGGACCCATAGCATAGGCTCTAACCCTTTGCAAGATGCCATGAAAACAAAAATTCTTAAACTTTTGGACAATGGTATCATTTATCCCATCTCCGATAGCCAATGGGTAGCCCTGTCCATGCTGTCCCTAAGAAACTGGCTTTATAGTG
>JAVJIF010025253.1:0-76654 GCA_038442645.1 Agave tequilana | reverse complement strand
AATATTTATACATGAGTTGTAAGTCAACAGTAGAGTGATCTACGTATCTCATTTGTATGGATTGAGTTCTCATTCATATTATTAGCAACTGCGTATCCGAATAGAGGTGTATGCGTATGAGCATGTATAACTGTACACCTCATGTTACACTTAATCACATTCATACTTCAGTATCATTCGTATGCAACAATCATTGTACACACAAAATATTATCAATGTCAATCGTTCAATATTTCATCTAACCATTGATTACACTTTTAATACATAAATTCTTAATTTGTACGAGTAAGTCTTATATTTAGTTGTACTCCATCCTTCATACATCTTATTGTTTAACTGATAGAGTTGATTAGTCTACCAACCAGATTTTTGACTTACTCTAATTATTCACTATAGATGATTGCTCAATAGTTATACTCAAACAACATTTTCATTTCTTTTATCAAAATTTTTACGCGCAGTCACAAGATATAATATTTAATGATTTAAGTTCAGTATGCAAGTGTAAATGATCATCAAATTTCATATCAGTTTCTGAGTTTATCAAGAGTTTATTGGTTCTTCCTTCTACTTTAAGGTAGTTAAGTGTTATCGTCACCAACCTACATATTGGGTTCGAGTAATTATGTATTGGTTGTTATTTGTAGCAATCATCCATATACAATCCAATTAGTCATTCTACTTTCATATGACTTGGTTACATTAAGAGCTTCAGGCTTATTCACTTGACCATAGCCACATCCAGTTAGTACATTTGGAACTTTAAATTTTTACTTGTACACTAGTATAGTTTTCACTAATTGTGCCATCATATCTACTTCATATTCTTGCACTAACTAACTGACCCCTTTTCACATGCAAAATTGAGAAAGGCTTAGATGTCCAGAGTTAGAGTACGAGGGTACTTAATTAAGTTAGCATATACAAGGTTAACTCATATGCATCTTGCTATCGAATGTAGTCTTGCCTTATCTTTCTTAATTCTTAATTATTGTATTCATAGTCACAAATGAATACTTGACTTCTAAACCTAAAATTTGTATCTTACAGCCTTCAATTGTTCATGAGTTAACTTGATTATTCATTTAAATGAACCATCACAAAATCTAATCATCCTACTTATGTAAAAAAAAATGTATCATTGCTTTGTGACATGAATAACTCAGTCTAATGCAGTATGCGGAATCAAGGTGGAAAATATTAGAAAGACTTCATCAACTTGCAGTGCAATTATTTGTGATAAGATTAAATGACGACAATAAGAAGAGACATAGCCGAGCTTACTAGAATTTATTAATTATGCGCAAAAGATCCTTAAGAATAATAAACATGGGTTACTCGCTCATAACCTGATCTAACAGTCTTTGACAAATTTCTCAACTATTCTATGTACAATTCAGGCTCTTCCCACTTATTAGAATAGCCATTGAATCATTTCACTATAGAAGTTTTTCTACAGTCAGATTTTCATTTTTCAAGCTTCACATACCATACTCACATTTTAAGGTGCACTATTCGTGACTTTAAATACACAATCTCGATTAGGAGGTAAAATAGTGATGATGTAGGAGTCACATGAATATTTCGCTTCCTGGTACATATGATGCATACAACACTATTACAATATAATCCAAAAGCCTAGAAGGAGTTCAAGTACAGATAATCAAGAAAGTTAGAGGATGATGTGAATTTACGGACTGATATGGCATACCCAATTAGTTACCTTGTCAAATAGGTGTCAAAGCAAGTAAAAAGGAATTAGACTACACTTGAGTTATGTATTAAACCCACTTTTAATGTATTCGTGATTGCTCTTGTTACTTAACAGAGTTCCCCGGAAACTTGGTAGCTTGGGAAAAGGTTAGAAAAGGTTGTTAAATTAACAATAAATAGTCAAAACGAGTAATGGGAGAGTTCCAACTTACTATCTCTTCCCTTCAGGGCCAAGATATCCTTTAAGGCTTCTATGACTTATATTTTGCAAATTTGCAAACTTTCAGATATAACTTAATTAAATCTTTCATTATAAGATCATGAGATTTTCTCTCTTAGAGCATCAATCAAGGCATTATAGGTGAAGACGTTTAGGGTACCATCTCATCTTCTTTATATACAAAATTTTAATGAAGTGAGAGCTTAGGTTTAATTGAGAAACTTTCGTGTTCCCAAAATTTCTCTTTTAGATATCCAGGGACAAATTTTAACTTTATACATTAATGAACTTGAAGTCAAGTCTTATACATGAAGGGTTTGTGGGGCCTTTTCTATAACAACAAGAATCAATCTTTTCAACTACCTCCAATGAATTTAGAGATTTTCATGAAACACTCACCCTATTGCCTCTTCTATTGTCATAATAAAAATAGTGATTTTAATCCCTTTAACCAATTTTTGTAGATTGAGCTCATACCTAACGTTATGTAGTTCATATGATTTGTAGTCAATTGTACGCAAGGGACCATAATAGCAAGTGGTTTATACCATGCTAGAGTTTTACATGAAAACATCACTAAGTAAACCACCAACATACCCATCTATCAATTTCTATTATGCAATCCAAGAATCAAGATGGGATTTTTCATCCATTCAATATAAGCCAACAAAAAAAAGAATGAACCCATGAAACATCAAGTGGGAAAGAACCTGAGTTCAATAGATGAAAACCCATTCATCTAATCAAGAAACCAACACCAATAAATTCAAATCTAATTATGCTTGAAGAATAAATCATGGAATCTTAACCCAAGATAAGAATTTGTTGAAATTGAAATTTTAGAAAGTGAATTTAGGTCAAAAAGGAAGAGATCTCCCTAACCTGTCCTTCCAGTTCACCTACCCGGCGACGCCGGTCCCCCATGGCTGCATGTCGGGTGGGGGAGTGAGGGAGAGTGAGGGAAGAAGTAGAGAGGAGTTTATCAGGGGGGAGATTTCAGGAGATTTGAAATTTTAGGTTTTGGGTTTCATGAAAAGGAGTGGAGGAAGATGAAGCCCCCTTTCATTCTCTCTCTTTACTTCTTTCAAGCTTATCATGGCCATACACTTGCTCTTTACCAAGATCAATTAAATCTTGGCCTTCCATCAACCTTACCTACCCCCCTCCACTAACACTAGAAAATACTAAAGTATTTGTTTGCATTTGACTACTAATATCCATTATTATCATTTACTTTATTTTTACTTTTCATTATATACACACAATATACTCATGCATTATGTATGTGCATATGCATACACTTAAGCACACCCACATATACACCCCACTCATTTATATACATAAATTTGTTTGTACACTATTCCGTTGAAATTATCTCCTTCATTTCTCTAGAGAGTCGCTTCATTAAATCTGAAAAAAAAAATATGTTACCAATAATAAGGAAAATTTTCATCACCTACTCGATATTTCTGTCAAATTTCATTATCGAGTATTAGGAATTAAAACCCAGATATAAAAATTAGGATGTTATAGTTCTACCCCCTTACAGAAGTTTCGTCCTCGAAACTTGCTACCTGAATCGAGTAAGTATAAAATTTTCACCTTTCTCCTGCATATCATAAAATCTTTCTTTGATACTGTCTTTCTCAATCATTCTCCTCAAGGTTCATTATTTCTTGATCAGTTCTATACTATGTCCTTACGATCCAAATTAATCTTGACTCACTTGATATTTTAATCATTCCCTTAATCAAATGTCCCATACCACTGGCAGCTCATACTGAGGGCCCACACCCTAGCAGAGCATATCCGAATTATGACATGTGGGTACCATAATCCGAATATAAGGCAGTGATCAAATATCTCACGCTTCAGGATTAATCATACACGTAAGAACTCCTACCCCCTTAGACCAACCATATCAAACAATATTCCACATACATACAAAACATAATCATGCATATCAATCATAACAATCAGCTCTACCAATCCAATCCTCTTTCTACTATAATTATTCTAAGTCTATCCTCATTCTATATCCTGCGCTTTGATACCAACCGTAACGGTCCCAGATTCTAATGATCTTAATTTACATAAACATCTATATTGATCAACAGATTATCATACTCATCTCCAATATTCTTGAAAATTTCTGCAGCACCTCCTTTGTAAATACTAATATGTCCAAAGGTATATTTCAATGCACAATAATTTTGGCCAACATCAGCCTACTTATTCTCACTCCAAACATGTAGATCGAAGACAACAATCGCCCATGCAATCATAATAATATTTCGGCTCACAACGGCCTACTTACACTCCTTCTAACAATTTCAACTTGACATCGCCTACTTATTGGAAATAAAAGAACATATGCTTAAGAATACTCCTCTCGGTATGCCGAGCATAACACCAATTTATTTTATAAATCCAACTCATTAAGATCAAGGCCATCTAACTTATGTTATAATAAACATCAATTAGATTATAAACATATACAATATGAAACTTTACAATCACACAAATTGAAACTCTAAAACTTCTCTATGTAATAGGATTTCCAACAAGATGCTTGAAGTCTTAAATTGGGTCTTCGCCTCTCCATGACCTGAAAACATAATAATCTGTGGGGAGTGAGCTCAACAGCTCAGTGAGGAGAGATAGAAGAAAATCAGAGAATGGTGAAATTAATCAATAATAAGCATAATTTTTCGAATAATAGAGCAGATCTGGGTGAATAAGAGAAACAGAAACTCAATAACATATGATGAAATAAATTGGGCTCCATAGTCGCCGAGGACGGTCTGACTCTTTAAACATTGATTTCTTATGATATTTCCTGTATTCTATGCCACATGTTACAGGGTCTATAAGTTCAGTAAAATATGAGCTCGGCAAATATAGTTTATAATCAAACTCTCCTTATGTATTCATAGTACGTGTCACATACGTATTTTATATATCATGAATGGATGCGCCAATTACACACCTACCATCTTATATATAGTGTATGCGTTCAGATAACACATGCATCACAAAACATACTTTTATATCTTGTAATCTTATCACACTTCACATATAACAGTATCACATTACACTTCACAACACTCACATGTCATATTAATGAGAGGTGTATTATATGTTATTCATATGCATATGCAATTCACATATGAAGTGTGATAAATCTCCATCTTTCCCGTCCTGTCGGCTCCCGCCCGGCCCCTTCCTCCTTATATAAAGATATATAACATAATGACACCGTCTTTCCCCTCCTACCGGCTCCCGCCCGGCCCCTTCCTCATAAATATAATATATATATATATATATATATATATATATATATATATATATATATATATATATATATATATATATATACACACACACACATACACACACGTGTGTGTGCGTGTATGTATAAACATCATATAATAATAACACTATCTTCTCCCTCTTACCGGCTCCCGCCTGGCCCCTTCCTCCTAGGTATATGTACGTATATAATGCAATAATACCGTCTTTCCCCTCCTACCGGCTCCCGCCCGGCCCCTTCCTCTAGTGAGCAAGAAAGCGGATGACATGCTTATATTTACACGCAGACAACAACAGTGTAGTAACAATATGAATATCAATTAAACACTATGATTTGCTTTGCAGCTCATCAGCTCTATTACCGAAGAATTTCAGGTGGTTCACTGCATGTATATACATACACTCAGATAACAATCACTTCATCATATTACAACAATTTGACCATTTATTATAGTTTGACTCTCAACTTATCACTTCTATCACTGGAGAATGTATGTGGTTCATTGAATGTGCGTATGCGAATGTAAGTTACAGTTCATCTTCTTATTTAATAATTCTGTTATTAATAAGATGCATAGGATTTACTGGTTATACATTCACACATGAGTTGTAAGTCAACAGTAGAGTGATCTACGTATCTCATTTGTATGGATTGAGCTCTCATTCATATTATTAACAAATGCGTATCCAAATAGAGGTGTATACATATGAGCATGTATAACTGTATACCTCATGTTTCACTTAATGAACTTAGGTTTAATTGAGAAACTTTCGTGTTCCTAAAATTTCTCTTTTAGATATTCAGGGACAAATTTTAACTTTGTACATTAATGAACTTGAAGTCAAGTCTTATACATGAAGGGTTTGTGGGGCCTTTTCTATAACAACAAGAATCAATCTTTTCAACTACCTCCGATATAAATTAGAGATTTTCATGAAAACACTCACCCCATTGCCTCTTCTATTGTCATAATAAAAATAGTGATTTTAGTCCCTTTAACCAATTTTTGTAGATTGAGCTCATACCCAACGTAATGTAGTTCATATGATTTTTAGTCAATTGTACACAAGGAATCATAATAGGAAGTGGTTTATACCATGCTAGAGTTTTACATGAAGACATCTCTAAGTAAACCACCAACATACCCTCTATCGATTTCTATTATGTAATCCAAGAACCATGATGGAATTTTTATCATCCATTCAATATAAGCCCATAAAAAAAAAAAGAATGAACCCATGAAACATCAAGGTGGGAAATGACTTGAGTTCAATAGATGAAAACTCATTCATCTATTCAAGAAGCCAACACCAATAAATTCAGATCTAAGTATGCTTGAAGAATAAATCATGGAATCTTAACCCAAGATGAGAATTTATTGAAATTGAAATTTTAGAAAGTGAATTTAGGTCAAAAGGGAAGAGATCTCCCTCACCTACCCTTCCAGTTCACCTGCACGGCCACGCCGCCACGCCCGGCCATGCCGCCGCGCCTGGCCGGTCGCTCCGCCGCGCCTGGCCGGTCGTGCCTGGCCGGCCGGCAGCGCGGATCCCCCATGGTTGCATGTCGGGTTGGGGGAGTGAGGGAAAGTGAGGGAAGAGGTAGAGAGGAGTGTATTAGGGGAGAGATTTTAGGAGATTTGAAATTTTAGGTTTTGGGTTTCATGAAGAGGAGAGGAGGAAGATGAAGCCTCCTTTCATTCTCTCTTTACTTCTTTCAAGCTTATCATGGCCATACACTTGCTCTTTACCAAGATCAATTAAATCTTAGCCTTCCATCAACCTTACCTACCCCCCTCCACTTACACTAGAAAATACTAAAGTATTTTTTGCATTTGACTACTAATATCTATTATTATCATTTACTTTATTTTTACTTTTCCTTATATACACACAATATACTCATGCATTATGTATGTGTATATGCATACACTTAAGCACACCCACATATACACCCCACTCATTTATACACATAAAATTGTTTGTACACTATTCCCTTGAAATTATCTCCTTCATTTCTCTGGAGAGTCGCTTCATTAAATCTGAAAAAAAAAATATGTTACCAATAATAAGGAAAATTTTCATCACCGACTCGATATTTCGGTTAAATTTCATTACTCGAGTATTAGGGATTAAAACCAAGATATAAAAATCAAGATGTTACAAGTATCGTAGGCCCATAACTTTCAGGTTCTATGATCAGTAAATATTTTTTCTCCCACCTGAATGAAAATTTCGAGGACGAATTTTTTTGTAAGGTAGGTAGAAGTGTAACCCCCGACCATAGATATACAAGTTGCAGCATCAGTACTCGATATGGCATATGTATTTGATTTGATCTTTTTGATAATCAGACTGAACCGGTAACATCTCGAGATATTATTTTCTAATATTTTTTATTTTTCAAGATTTTTTAAAATTTTCTGAATTATTTTGGAAAATCTCTGAATTCTGTGTCGACTGATACTTATAATCGGCTCTAGGATTTTTAATTCACTAGCAGAGTTGAATTTAAAGAATTTACTTTCAAATTGTTCTTCAAGATCATATTTACTACTTTAACATATTTTTGGTAATTTTTCTGAATTAGCTAAGAATCTGGCCAATCCGGTGTCGACTTTTATCACTAATCGATTTCAGGATTTTTAATTTGCATACTAGATTGAATTTCTTGAATCCAGTTTCACATTGTTCCTTTGGGTAATATTTGCTATTTTACAAAAATTTTGAGAACCGTTCTGAAATAGTTAAATTTTATCCCAATTAAAATATTAATTAAATAATACTACTTTAGTCTTTTCTTTCTTTTTTTCCTTCTCTAATTCTCCTCTTTCTCCTCCCTTAAGCCACTGCCTCTACTGTAGCCTTTTCTCTCTCTGTCTTTCACTCTCAATCTCTCTCTTATTTCTCTCTCTTTCGCTCCCTCACTTTCATTGTTTCCCTCTCACACTCGCACACCTCTCTCTCTCTCTCTTCACTCTCTCTCGGCCCCTGCCCACCTGGTCACCGCTGGTGACCATGGCTAGGAAACTGGTCCTCCTCTTCCCTCACACACTCTCTGTCTCTGCCTAGATCTCTCACCCGCTCTCTATTTCTCACTCTCTTACTATCTCTCATTCTCTCTCACTATGTCAACAACTCTCACCACCCAACTCAGATTGTCGGCCGCACATCGTCGTTGTCGGCCAAGCTAGTTCTCCCTACTGCACAACTATTTCTCTTTCCTTTCCTCCCAAGCTCTCTATCTTCCTTTCTCCCTTTCTTCTCTCTCTTTCTCCTCTTCTCCCTCTCATTTTCTCTCTATGTCGCCGCTGTTCGGCGGCGCGACCGCCGTTGGCGCGCCGGGCAAGTTCAGCCTGTCCGTTGCCACCTGCTCCCCTCTCCTCTCTCATTCTCTCTCTCATGTGTTGGACCCAAACCCAATTACCCAGATCCAAACCTGTTAACCCAATAGCCTATCCCTTTAGTCTACTGGGTCTGGGTTATTGAATCTGAACCCAACCCATTAGCAATTCAAACTTGCATTCCAAACTAAATAAAGGTAATTTTGCATAAAACCCCTTGTTATATAAATTTTATTACTTTTGACCTCACTAATTGCGTATCTAACAATTTTTTTAATAATTTTAGTATTTGGGCAATATCTTGACCATCCGGGGTCCGATCTGGACGATTCTTGAGCCGTTACGATCATATGAAGAAAGCTGCAACCCTGTGATATCTAAGTGACTATTTTTTCTTTATAAATTATATTTCATCGTATTAAATAAAACTAGCTCTTTAAATTATATTTGTTGTTTGATATATCATGTGACCGACTGATATATTTATTAAATTGTAATTATCACTTAATAAATCATGAATATAGTAAATTACTATAAATAAACTATATATGAATGCTTTTAAAACTTATTCAATAATAATTTATCGTGTTTCTTGTTTTAATATAAAATATAAATTAATTATATATATCGGGTAAATATTTGACTGTTGATTAAAGAAATTCAAGATTAATAAATAAATAATTTTTAATATGGTTGTGAAGAGTTTTGAAAATAGATAGTTGTATATAGTTATTTTGTGATATCTTATATTAATAATATCGAAATAGTTATAACAAATATTGATATATTGACACACGATCATGTTAACGATCTCACTCTGATATTATCACTGATAGCTCACTCATGACAACAAACACTGTTATACAGGACATTGTTATTTCATGTTTATATTTCATTGTTAAATGCACATTACTATTTATTATGATTGAGGGTACTGTTCTTTCATATTCTTGTATCACTGTGACACGGATAAACTATTATACCGGACACTATTATTTCATGTACCTATATCATCGTTACACAAATACTCTGTTACAATGGATATAATTGTTTCATGTTCTTGTATCACGGATACGCAAACACACTTGAGTATATGACATGCATGTTTTTTGTATTGTTAATACTGATATGGCCTTCCTGTTACATCGATTCACATGTATACATGCTCTGATTGTTCATGTGTTCCTATTAGATGAGTTATAGTTACTTGGAGATTCCTGTATAACCGTTACGTGCATGATTCCTAAATACAGTACATGATTATTTCCTGTATCATTGTATTGATATGAAACTCTTGTTACCTGGATATATTGTCTATTGATATGCGATGTGTGGAACTAGGTGCCACGTGGAAGTAACCTCTAGTATCCACGGGGGTCAAGAATCTCACATCTCTTGTTTTCTATTATCTTATTCAGCGATATAAAGATGGCTCATGTCATGTTATCCTGTTACATGCTACACACTGTTTTTGTTCCTAATTCATTGTATAATTCATAAATTTAACCTGGGATGGAAAAAACTGAACGGTTGACTAACTTTTATTGAGTGGATGTCGTGAATCCATATTAGTCTCACTGCAGGGGACATGATAGTGCTGGCTACCTTACTGTCTACTGTCTACTAATTCGCCTTAGCAGACTGATCATGGTCTCAGCAGTTAAGAGACTGTGTTAGGCTGTGATCCCGGGTATGCACGGGAGACACCCACCTGATTAGAGCTCTTTGACCTTTGCGTTTCCAATTAATGATTGTTATTTGGTCACTCTCTCGTTCGGATAATGATACTCGTATGCCATGTTCGGATGAGTTCAGTTGGAGTATGGGCTCCGGTATGAACTGCCTATGGTATAGAACACTGGAAGAGATTGATTAAAATATCAGACAATACTGATTATTATTATTGTATAAATAAAATGCAATACTCGACACATGTATATTATTATTGTATGTTTATATTGTGTTACATTTCCTGATTTCTTATCCACAAAAAAATGTTATATGTATACTCTGTATTTCATGTACTCTCTATTGACACACTATTCCTGTAGAATCACAAACACTATAGTGTGGTTATTTCTGTTTATTTCATATGTAAATGTCATATTAATCCCTGATACCGTCATGCTATTATTACTATTAGTTTAAACAATAAATATGAAATAACTAACACTTGATACATGTTAACTAAACAAATTGATTTTATTAGTGTATAACTAAAAACTGTATCGTATTACTCATATTGATGATAATAATAATAATAATATGTTAATGGCATAATACTATAATAGTTGACACACACACACACAGAACTCTCCCTGATTTACATCAATAATATTTTAATCATATATTGTGTAACATTAAAAGTAATACCACTGTAACATGCATGCTAGGTATTAATAATGTTATAGTTCAAATACAATAATTATAATACACACACACACAATCGATGGTTAGCATAATTACATTGTGTCACTATTATTTCGACATGTATAATATATTATCGTGCTTATAATTACTAGTATAATATATTTTTATTGCTTCCTTCATTTTATCACTTCCTTCATTTTATCACTCATTAGGTCGCTTTCTGTCAACCCTGAGGTCGCTTTCTCAGGTTGAAGATCAGAGATTTCGTACTACTTGATATTTCATGGGAGATTATTAGGAAATCTGCCAGCTATATTATTCGTAAGTATCTTTATTTATTTTATTCTTGCTTTTTTATTTGTTCATTTTTTCATATCTATTGTGATCAGCGACCCTTTTTACAGGTATTCTTGCACTTATTTAAGCTGGATTTATTCTGTGTATATTTTTTTTATTCCCTATACTGAGGCTTAGTGTACGTATGTGAGGGTGTTTTCTCCCTGCGTATGTACATCACCGTAGTGTTCCCGTATCCGTGGGACCGGGACGTTACACGTAACTGATGGTGGAGATTAGAGACGATCTATTGTCAAAGTTATCTTGTGCGGAGCTAAAGTCCCCGAGAAGGAGTGAACTCCGAGATGGCTGAGAGTATCGGAGCTACCGGGGCGGGAGTGTCCTCAGAACGAGGAGCAGCTTTTAGAACGGCTCCGGAGTGACAGAAGCTTTTAGTTGCATGGATACGTGTCATGATCCTGTGTGGATCGTATTTTGACCACTACATATATGTTTAAACGTACCTGGTGTTCAAGTGATGTTCCTGTATATAGTTTTCATTTTTGAATAAATTGCAGAATCATTCGCCTCATTCCTTAGTGATGGGCTCTCTACTCTCTAAGTCATTAGGTTTGTTGGAGGCCCACCAATCTAAATTATGTCAAGCCCATTAGGAATCTACTACATAAATTTGATAAAAGAATTTACGCAAATCAATTCCTTTAATAAATATTAATAATTAAAAATTAAAAAAGATTTTATATAGATAGGTGATTGATTCCCACAAAAAGACATTTGGATTCAAGATTGTTTTCTTATTGATTGGCTAGCCTTTTCTGGTCCTTCTTGGGGGAGAGAGAGAGGGGGTGAAGAGTATAGATTTTAATTTATTGGAGATGCTCAGGATCCGATATTTCCTCCCCAAAAATAGATTCTTGCACCTCAAGATTAAGGCAACCCATTTTTTATTAAAGACCTCCTAACAAAATTCAAAAAATGTCAAAAAAATTCATGTTCTTCATCCTTCCTCTCCTCCTTCCCCCACCCCCCCCCCCCCCCCCCCCCCCCCCCCACCCCCACCGGCCTCCCCCGACCGCTCCCCCCGTGCCGGTGATCTCCCCTCTCCCCCCACTCCCCCTCCCCGGCCTCCACCTCTCTCTACCCCCCCCCCGGTCTCCACTCCCCCTCTTCCCTCCCCAGCCTTCCCTTCGATCTTCCCCCGGCCTCCGGTCTCCGCCCCCTCGCTCGCAGCCAGTCCCCCCCACCCCCCCCCACCAAAAAAAAAAAAAAAAAAAAAGGAACTCCCCCAAGATCTATTTGGCCAGATCTGACCAAACAGATCTGGGGGGAGCTCTTTTGTGGTGGGGGGAGGGGGGGGGGGGGGGGGGGGGGGAGGGGCGCGGAGGGGAAGGGGGTGGAGGCCTGTGGGGGAGGGGGGGGAGGGGAGGAAGGAGGAAGAAAAAGAAAGAGACATTTTGGAATTTTTTTTTTTTTTTTACCAAGGGTGAAAATTGTCAAAAAAAAAAAAAATAATGACAAAATTGTAATAACTCGTGAGGTGCTTTCATCATTCTTTGGGTGGAAACATCCGCTTCCGAGATGCTTTAACACTGTTTCTTAAGAGTTGCGTGTCTACTAAATTCGTTGGTGAAATAATTCTCTCCAACAAAGTGTGTTTTTCTTTCTTACTAAATATTTAGTTGCTAATGAGTATGTTAACGAATGGTCCATATGCAAAATCATCACTATGGGTATGACTTGCATTACTCCTTTCTCGCGGGAAAAATGATTTTGTGGTCGACCATCTTCGAATTGTTTTCATAATTGATTTTTTCCCCTAAATACTCTATCTTTGTGAATTAACTCTTATTAGATTTATAGACACTGTAATAAATAGAAACAAATACTTTTATAGTCTTTATTTATTTCTCATCTTCTCTGCTTTTACTTTTCTACAAGAAAGTAGCTCAGCTATTACTTTCGACACACGTTTTATTTTCCAAGAAGAAAGTTATTCCACTCTTGAAGAAGTTGCAGTTTTTTTATTAAACATTTGGTAAGAGAAATACTTTTTTTATACAAATGGAGAATAACAACCAAGCTCAACAACAAAATTCCTAGTCTTTTTGATTATTTAAAAGGCAAATTATACATACTATTCATTATCACAAGCTAAAGTGATGGCATGCTACTGAATGTTGGTAGTTTAGCTGTCCTCATTTAAATAGAGAATGACAACCATGAGAGCCTAAATTGTTATCAAATTAGACTATGATTAACTTGAGCATATTTAATTCAAAAATAATAAGAACCAATGCTAAGGATCTAGCATTTGGGAGTATGTTAATGTAACGACTTGGCGCACCATTCAAAAGGTTAACCTTTTAGACAGAGCAGCTCAGATTTTTGTATATTCAAGAACATTCTCATGTCTAGCTAATGTGGGACTATTTGCTCGACATCCAACTTAACCAGGCCGCCTCTTACGTGAAACAACACTGCAGCCTGTCATTTTTTTTATCGCATGAGAAGCGGCACGCCTACAGGAGCATTGCTGTCAAATCCTCGAGAGCCCGACTATCCTTGCGCGCAACAGCAATAATTTATTTTTTGTTGTATGGTGCGTCAATTGTTCTGATTTCACATAGTTTAATGTTTGTGGGCCTTTCACATTGTTGCTTTTAGTGTTTCTTTTTTCCAATTCTTGATTGAAAACTTGAAATTCTATCTCTAATGATCATGAAAATGACATGCAAGCATCTTTTGATTTGGGATGAGGGAATCATACAGAAACAGTGGGTATAGCTTTTAATTTATAACCAAATTTATTAATTTCCTTTTATCATTAGTTTCTTCTTGTTTATTTCAGAAGCTTATCAACTGAAATGTCTTCAAAGACACTATTATGATTTGGATCAAGTTAGATTTCAATCTTATGAATCACTCTTGATTTAGACCTTAAACAAAAATTCCAACAGTTGGTGTCTTAGTGCATAAGAGTCTACTAAATGTTCCATTTTTTTTTTTTCAATCTGAAATTGAGTTGAATTCATCTTTTTAAGTCAAATGAGTTTCAATTTTTTATTAACTTGTTCATTAATAAGTAATCAAATTTGATGTGATTAGGTTAATACCCATGCCCAACAAGGACTCATATCTCAATTTTGGCCCCTAAACTCCCAGCCCTTTAGTCAGAATTACATTTTGGAAGAAGGAAGAGAGAAAAAGAGGGAGAAAAGAGAGAACAAAGAGCGGAAGAGCTTGTTTGATTACCGTAACTCGCAAACTCTTTTACAGTTACATGCAAGTAAGTTTTATGGTATTTGATCAGTGATGTAAAATTGTAAGTAAGAAAGTGCATTATATTTTACTGTGTTTGGTTATTGTAATGTAAATCGTAAGTGGAAAGTTGATCACAAAATTAATTATTTGATGATTTAAAAAATTAAATAACTAAAAATAAAAATAATTAATTAAAAAATTAAAGTAAGAATAATAAATAGTTAAAAATAATAAATATTAAATATGAAAAATTAAATATAAAAAATAAATATTTATATAATTAAATACTAAAAATAAAAATAAATAATTAAAATTTAGTAAATTTAGTAAATAAATTTTAGATAAATATTAAATAAATAAATTTAAATTTATTAAATATAATATATTAAATAATAAGAAAGTAAAAAGTAAATATATTAAATATTAAAAATTAAAAAATATCTAATGATAAAAACTTATTAAATTTATAAAAAAATTATCTATAATCAATTCATTGTAGAGAATCAAAAAGCCACTAGCAAATCAAATAGTCAATATCATGAGCAGGGCAGAGTTAAGAGAACTCAGTTAAATTAGAAAAAGAATAAAATAAAAGATTCAATGATATTTCCAATAGATTAAAAAAAGAACATACATACACCACGAGGAACAACTTTAAGGCACATATTTGATTTTAATTTTAATTATTCTAGTTCATCCTTAGTTAAGGGATTAAACTTTAAAATTATAACAATTCACAAATAATCCACAACACTGATAACTGAATAAATTACTTATAGTGTGATGGACAATACGTTAAAATTTCTTTGGAAAAGGTATAAGTCACCTAGAGGGGGGTGAAGAGGTGACAAGTTAATCAAATGAAAAACTAATGCGAAATTAAAAACTAATTATGTAATCTAAAAAACTATTACACTACACACAACGCATCACTAAGAGAGTAGCTTAATTTTCGGTGAAGAGCTCTGAACTATCTCCTGAAGATTCCTCCAGATTAAGAGTTGATGTACCACGTGGCTCTCTTGATTGAATACAAGTGTGAGCAAACAATCCCAATCATATATCAATTAAACACAAGATATATCAAGCATATAAAGAGAGAAACAATATAAGCATGTAAGATATATAAACACAAGTGAGAGAGGGAGAAATAAGCAATCGCAAACATGGGAGAATTGTTTTGAGATTTGATCACACTTGCTCTACGTCCCTGCCTTCACCTCTATGAAGGATTTTCACTATAACTTTCCTGCAAGACCACTTGGTATCGTAACACGTACAATGAGTTCCCTCAAGAACTCTTGGACCCGCAAGTCCCTCACTTGTTCCCGTAAGAAAACACACGCAAGCACACCTCTACACCGAGTTCCCACAAGAACTTGTCACAACGCGAACCCACAAGTTCGCCTCCTCAAATACAAAGATGAACACTTGTTGATCTCTACACTTTGATCACCAAAAATAACTCTCACAATAAATGATCCCTAGAGGATAAATATATTAAGTTTGTGTGAGAAAAATAAGATACAGTTGTAGTGGAAACTCAAGAAAATCTCTTTGAAACACTCTTTAAAACTCTCTTTTGACATGAAAGTTTTAGCTCAAAAACATGTGAAAAAAAGCCCTAAGAGAGATAGAAAAAACTGGCTCAAAAACTTCTTCAAAATCTTGGAAAAAAACTGGCCAAGAGAACCCCCTTTTATAGGGTTCAGAAAACTAGCCGTTGGGCTCAGTTTTCTGGCCAAACTGAGCTGCAGTCGACCGGCCAACAATCATATTTATGACCATTGGGGTTGCCAGTCGACCGCACCCAGGTCTTGACCTGTCGGTTGACCGAGGTAAGAACCAGATAGCACTGCTCTCTGGTTGGTCAACCGACCCTCAAGCCAGGGCTGTGTGCACGTTCTGTGCACATCGGTCGACTGCTCGGTCGACCGCCAGAAGCCCAAGGTCAGGGTTTTTAGAGATTAAAACTTGGTCTTTTATTATCCTTTAAAATCCCATAAAATCACATAAAATTCACAAAAATAATTTCATTAAAATACTTTGAAGTACAAATATGTGTGATCATAAATCAAGACATATTACAAACCTGTGATTAGTTTGAGGTATAGAATTTAAAGCTTAAAATAAAAACCGTATTTTTCAAAAACTAAACTTTTGTGTGTGTGTGTATAATTTTGAGCAATCCACAACTAATCTATCCTTTATATTTTATCTAAAAACAAATATCTTAATACTTACAAACATGATTCAAGTCTTGAGAATTTCTCTTCATCTTGATTTGGTCCAAAACTTTAATCCAAAGAGGTAGATCTTCTTGAGTATTTGATGCGATCTTTGAGCGCGAGCTCTTAAATCAATACTTGCTAGCTTCAAAACTTGACTTCAAATCTTTTATTGAAGCTAAATACCGACTAAGATCTTGATCAAATATCTGAAACTAAATAAGCATAAGATCATTAGTAATATAATTACATGAGTTAATCATCATCAAAACTATGATGATAGACCTTTGGGCCAACAATCTCCCCTTTTTTATGATGACAAAACTCATGGAGTAATATATGCATAGATTAAAGATAAGCTTCATAGCCCTTAACTCAGGTATAACAAATAAACATATAAATATTCAATGAAAGCACATAAACAAGCATATATGCATAAACAAAAACACATAGCATGCATATATAAACTCTCTAAATTCTTCTCCCCATTTTTGTCAATTCATTAACAAAAGGGTGAAGATAAACAAGCAATATAAAAGTATATGTGATAAACATTCATGAAGAGGAGAGACGTTAAGTTAGCTTCCCTTGCATACATGTGTTATATAGAGAAGGGATGACTAAACCCTAACCCACATAAGTATAGCATACAATGTATAGACGGAGATGTTAAGCTCTCCTTGCATATAGGCAATACGTATCAACAAATTTTGAAAGAAAATTTTGATACTACTTTAAAACAAATTTTGAAACTTCTTGTAGTCAACAAAACAATTTATGATACCAATGAAATCAAATTGTAGTTGACAAAATAAATATTGATACCACTTATAGACAAACAAAAATTTTAAGATATTAATAGTAGATTTTGATACTAATTGAAGGTGAAACATGAAGTAGATCCTTATACCAAATAAATACCATTTGAAATCAATGCATAAGCTTGTAAAGATACTAATTAACATTAGAATTAAGTCAAACTTAGCATAAACATTTTGTGCTAAAAAATGTTTGGACATTATAAAATTAGTACAAGAAAAACATCTAAATATATATATAATCAGAGCAGTATAATATCAAAAGAAATTAAGATTTATACATATAAAAAACAAATATGAGCATACAAAATGAACTTTCATTAAAATCATGTATAACTCATAACTAACATCTTATCATGCACATGTTTGAATAGATATTCAATAAGAGTATAAAAGATATGGTCACCAATCCAATCGCCCTGGGTTTGTAGGGTTTTCAAAAATAAGAGTTAAAAATTATTTTAGCATAGTTTGAAAAACACTACCATATTGAAGAATAACGAAGCTAGTTTTAAGATAAATTTGAAAAATAGTACGAAATCCTTCAAGTAAGGAATAAAACATGAATATATCTCATTATAACATACTAAATACACAATAATTGACAATCAAAATTCATAAAACTCAAAAATGATCTCATGAAAACAAAGTCATGAGTAAATAAAAGAAATATGAGTGTACAAGAATCATGTGAGTAACATATTCATGAAGATAGGATAATAAAGCTCAAATCATCAAAACATATGAAAATCATAAAATTTATATTTCATCAAAGCTAAAATTTTCATCAAAATTAAACAAGCTTCTACGTATATGTATGTTTTGTCAAAACTAAAAGTATACATACATATCCCAAACATAAATGAGTCCATAATAGAATTTTGCATGAAAAGAAGTGACTCAAGGATATACATATATATATATATATATATATATATATATATATATATATATATATATATATATACATACATACATATATATATATATATCTATTAGTTTTAGACAAAAATAACATATACATGAAGCTAAACATGTACAAGAATAGAAAAAACAAGTATGAATGAAAGAATCATCAAAACTAGGTTATACAAGTGCATGTAATCAGTACAATTGAGCAATGAAGCACAAACACACAATAATCAAGTGTAGCTCATTATTTATACAAGTGTAAACATAAGTTTTAATAAAAACTACATCTAAATAAGTAATCACCAAATGAAGTATAAAACAAACATAATCATTAGGCTAAATGTACGTGTTTTTAGAACTAATATATACATAATAGTTAAACAATAGTGAGAACACATAATATTAATTCATATGAATATGAGTGTATCTCAAAGACTATCTATGTATATCACACGTCCAATAACACTACATTTAACATAATGAGCAATAAAATCACAAAATGCTAAAAAATTATCAATGTAAAAGCAGGTAAATTAAAATAGGAGTTTAGAGATAGCTACCAAACCGTATGAATTATTCTCTAAATCTTCAAACCATGATGGTCCTCCAACCAAACATCCTTGATAGCGATATATTAATTAAGTTTGTCAATCTAGCTCCACATGCATTCACCACCAAGGCACCAACCATCTCACATTTTGTAAGAGCTCACACTTATATCAAATACAATAGATGAGAATTTTGTTAACCATATCTTTTTTGGGTCCACGGGGTTTAGCATCATAAGGACCCAAATATTTTATTTGAAAATTTATAGAATTTATTCTATCAAAATAAAATTTTGCAAGATGGCCTTTGCGGCCACAATGTATACATGTGCACACTCTAACATACATATGATTGTGATGTGTATGAGCATGGTGTGTATGTGATGTATGCCATGGATAGTGTGCATGAACATGTGGAACATGTTTTAAAACATAGATTCTAATTTATTGTGTTTAAATGCACATTGGCTCAAAATAGATTCCAAACAATCTATGTTTTTCTTCAAGATGCATATATCATTATCAATTTTTGAAGAAGAGATATGAGACACAAAATCCATTTTCTTTTTAGAAATGAAAATATTTTCTTTCTCTTTCAAAATATTTTTCTTTTTCAAAAAGTTATTTTCCTTTAAGACAATCTCCTTTTCTTTTTCAATAAAAATAAATTGGTTTTTCAAAACTTCATTTTTTTTTAAAATAATTTTAAAATTATTTTTAAAAGAATCTTTTTCTTTTAAAACCAAATCACTTTTATTTTTCAAACTTTTGTTTTTCATTTTTAACAATTCATATTTTAAGAAGTTGTTAACAAATAATAGCAAGTTAATCATATGGCATGTCAATATCTTCATCGAGCTCGGATTCGAAGGTTACCTCAAGGTGACCATCCCTTTGGATCATATAGCATGTGTTGGAAGCATCACTTCCTTCATCCAAGGCACTCCCTATGTAGTATTATTTTTGTTCCCCAAGGGAGACGAGAGTATTCCATACTATAAAAGCCGAATCAAAGTTAGCAACCTAGATAAATATTTATCATTTAGGGTACTCTTTAATGCATGGATGGCTTTTGCATTAGTCTCAAAGTTTTTACCATTAAAAAATATGAATTTTTAATAGTGGAAAAATAAACATGAATCCCTAGGGCTTTTAAGTACATAGACATCTTAACTTTTCAAGTTTGGATGTTAAGAATGTCAAACATAGGAGGTGTCATGAAATCCATAATTGTGTGTTCAAATATAGTGATTGGATTAAATGTGGATCTTTAACTCAAGGTTGTTAGACCCAAGTCAAGAGCACCAAGCTCTGATACCAATTGTGAGTCACCTAGAGGGGGTTAATTAGGTAACAATCTAATCAAATGCAAAACTAATAATAAATTAAAAACTAATTATGCAATCTAAAAAACTATTACACTACACACAACGTATAACACAAGAGTGTGTAGCCGAATTCCTGATGAAGGGCTCTGGACAATCTCCTCAAGATTCCTCTAGATTAAGAGTTGAGGTGCCACTATGGCTCTCTTGGTTGAATACATGTGTGAGTAAACAATCCCAAGCATATATCAATTAAGCACAAGATATATCAAGCATATAAAGAGATAAACAATAAAAGCATGCAAGATTTATAAACACAAGTGAAAGAGAGAGAGATGAGCAATCGCAAATATGGGAGAATTATTTCAAGGTCGAGCACACTTGCTCTACGTCCCTGTAGACTGTCGAAAAAATCTCTGAGGACAAGTCATCAGAGAGCAGAGTCTGTACTCTAGACGCGAGGCTAATTAGAGCCACTCGTGTATAGTCAAGACGGCAACTGAATTGTAATGTCAAGACACAAAGCTCGAAGCCTGCGTCTCAACATCACCACAGTGTCGAAATGCGAGACTCGAAGTCCGCGTTCTAGCATCACTGGAAAGCTAAGATGTAAAGTTCGAGCCCATGTCTCAAAGTCACCACAGTGTCAAAACGTAAGGATCGAAGCCCGCATCCCAGCATCACTGCATGGCCGAAACGCGAGGCTCAAAATCCGCGTCTCAACATCACCACAGTGTCAAAATGCGAGGCTAAAAGCTCGAATCCCAACATCACTGCAATGCCAAGACGCAGAGCTCGAAGCCCACGTTTCAACTGTGGAAGAGCCCTGCGTTTTAGTTATAATTGCCCTCATTACCGGGTCAATTATTGCCCACGTAATTAGGGGAGTTAACTAAAATCACCTAGAGGGGGGTGAATAGGTGACTAGCTAATCTAATGGTAAATTAATGCGGAATTAAAACTATTTAAGTAAACTAAAAACTATTAAGGTAGACACACTAAGTATAACCTAAGAATGTAACCGAAGTCCCGATGAAAGGCTCTGGACTAACTCCTCAAGATTCCTTTAGATAAGAGTTGAGGTGCCGCTATGGCTCTCTTGGTTGACTATAAGTGTGAGCACACAAACCCAAGCATATAATCAATAGAGTACAAATATATCAAGCATATAAAGATGAAAGCAATTTAAGCATGCAAGATATAAACATAAGTGAGAGATAGAGAGAGCAATCGCAAATATGGGAGATTTGTTTTGAGATTCGAGCACCCTTGCTCACGTCCCCGCCTTCAACACTATGAAGGATTTTCACTATAAACTGATCCCACCGGATCACTTGGTGTCGCAACACCTACAACGAGTTCCCACTAGAACTCCTTGGACTCACTAGTCCCTCTCTTGTTCGCGCAAGAACTACACACTGCAAGCACACTAACTTGCCGAGGCCGCACCTCTACACCGAGCTCTCACTAGAACTCGAAACAACGTGAACCCGCAAGTCCGCCTCCTCAAATACAAAGTAGAACACTCTCGTGATCGAAACACTTTGATCACCTCAAACACTCTGACAACAAAGATCCCTATAGGATGGATGTAGCAATGGATATCTCAAGTGTATGTGAGAAAAAATAGGATTGATTTGGTAGTGAAAAGCTCAAGAAATCTCTTTTACAAAACACTCTTGAAAAACTCTCCTTTTGATATGAAAGTATTTGGCTCTAAAATAAGTGGAGATAAACACTTAGAAGTGTATGAAAAACTAGCTTAAAACCCCACTTAGAATCTTTTTGAAAACAGTCTAAGAGAATCCCCTTTTATAGGCTTCAAAAATGTGGCTGTTGGAGGCCAACTCAGCAGTCTGGACTGCTGATGGTCGACCGCCCGGTCGACTGGCCAACGGTCAAATTTCTGACCGTTGTGCCAGCGGTCGACTGGCCGGTCAATCGTGGCTTGGCAAATGACCTAGCGGTCGACCACCCGGTCGACCGGGCCATTTTCAGAGAGCAAAGGCTCTCTGGCGGTTGACCATGCGGTCGACCGACCCTTGACCGTGCACGTTTGTGCACGTCGGTCGACCGGGCGGTCGACCGACCTCTGCCACGTTTGACCGTGTGGTCGACCGGCAGAAGGCCAGAAAAACATTTTTAAGGATTTAAAAACTCGGCCTTTTTCCTTCAATAAAATCCATAAATTCTACAAAAATAAATTCAGTGATATACTTTGATATACAAACATGTCTGAGTAAAAATCAAAACATATTACAAATATTTTGAACTATTTTTGTAATATAAAATTTTTGCCTTAAACAAAAATCTGTATTTTCTAAAATCGATTTTTCAAAACTTCTCCAAATACAAAAACAAGATATTCTAAACACTTTTTAAGTTTAGTGTGTATGGATATGATCCATTACACATATAGGATGAAATATCTATGTTTTTGACATTAAGCTCTAAAATAAGTTTTGATAAACCACATGTATATTTTTAATCTTAAAAATCAAACCAATATTATGAAACCACATATAAATCTTGTGTGTGAGTGTATATGAACTTGAGCAATCCACCAACTAATCTATCTTTTATATCTAAAAATTAAATCTTACTACAAACAAATCTAGACACAAGTCTTCTCTTGAAGGTCTTCTTCTTATTTTTGACTTGGTCCAAACTTTGATCCAATGAACTAGACTCCTTTTGAGTACTTGATGCAATCTTGATGCGTGAGCTCTTGAATCAATACGTGCTAGCTCCAAAATTTGGCTTTAAATCCTTTATTGAAGCTAAATACCAATTGAGATTTGATAAATATCTAAGACTAATTTAAACACATGATCATTAGTATTATAACTACATGAATTAATCATCATCAAAACTAGAGTGATGGGCCTTTGGGCCAACAATCTCCCCCTTTTTGATGATGACAAAACTCGTGGAGTTATATATACATAGATTACAGTCAAGCTTCATAGAAACTCCCCCTTAACTCATGCATAACAATAAATAAATATATATTGCAATGAAGTGCATAAAACTAAATAAATATGTATGCATAAATATGGTGAGAGAAAACATGCATAAACCAAAAAGTCTTTTCTCCAAAAACCTTCTCCCCCTTTTTGTATAAAATTTCAAAATCATTCTCCTCCTTTTTGTATAAACATAAACTCAAATTGTAAATATGCATATATAAACTCAAAATCATTCTCCCCTTTTTTGTCAATCATTAACAAAGGGGTGAAAAACAAATCAATAATAAGGATATATATGCGATATACGTTCATGAAGAGGAAGACGTAAAGTTAGCTCCTCTGTATACATGCATTACATGAAGAAGGGATGTCAAAACCCTAACTCACATAAAGTATAATATATAATATATAAGTGGAGATGTATATGTATAAGTGGAGATGTAAAGCTTCCCCTAAACACGTGTATCACATAAAAAAAGAGATGTCAAGCTCCTCAATACAAGATACACTCAATATGAATCTATATATAGAAGAGATGTTAAGCTCCCCTCGTATATAGGCAATACAAATCAAAACATTTTTAATCATCACTTTAAAGACAAATTTTGCATTTTCTTAAATCAACCAATTGAAATTGAAATATTTTATTTCTTGATGCCAATTGAAATATATGGTAAATTTTGATACCAAATAAAAGGTAAAACATTTTTGATACCAATATGAAATTGAAACCAAAATATATAGATATCAATTGAAGTATATTGTACATTTTGATATCAATTAAAAGGTAAAATATGAAGTATATTGATACTAATTGAAATACCAATAGAAAATAATGCATAAGCTCATTAAAATACCAATTGAGATACCAATTAAAAATAAGATTTAAGTCAAGCTTATTATAAACATAATTTATGCTTTAAACATGTAAAGATTGCAAATCAAGCACAATCAAATCATATATATGTATGAAAAATGAAAATACCAAATGAAATTGATATTATTTGTAATTCGAAGCATACATATATAAGAAAACAAATATGAGTATACAAAAATATAATTTCACGAAGTTCATGTGTATAACTCATATCTAACCACCTTATTCATGCACAGGATAAAAAGATTTTCAATAAGGCATACAAGGCATGGTCGCCCATCCATCCGCCCTTAAAGGGTTGATAGGGTTATTCAAAAATAAGAGGTTGAAAATATTTTGCAAAATTTTTCTCCTCCTTTTTATTAGCAAAATTAATATGGTTCATCTTTGATTTTGAAAATATTTTGCATAATTTAAAAACTCTACCCATTTAAGAATTCATAACTTATTTAAAGTAACTTTTGAAAAACTAGTTAATGATCCTTCAAACCGGAAAACAAAACATATATATCTCATGAATCATACTATTACACAAAAGTAGACACTCGAAACCTATAAAGCTTAAATATGTGCTCATGAAACAAAATCATGAGTAAACAAAAATAATGTGAGTGTACAAGCATCATGTGAATAGCATTTTCATGAAAATAGACAATGAGGCTCAAGATATCAAATATGTAAAAAATCATAAAGATTTATTTTTCAAGTAAAAATAAACTTCAAGGTATATATATATATTTTATCAAAACTAACAATATACATATCCTAAACACAATTGAGTCCATAATGTAATTTGCATTAAGGCAAGTGACTCAAGGGTATACATGTATATTTATTAGTTTTGAATAAGAATTACATATACATGAAGCAAAACACAAAAAAAATAGGGATAACAAGTGTAAATGGAAGAATCATAAAAACTAGGTTATACGTGTATATGTAATGAGTACAAATGGAAAATGAAGCACAAATATCTAATGATCAAGTGTAACTCACTACTTGTACTAGTATATACACACGTCTTAATGAAAATTACACCTAAACAAGTAATCAACTCATTAAGCACAAAACATGACCATTTAACAAAATAAGCATTTAAACCAAAACATGCTAAAGTCATCAATAAAAGCATCTAAACTAAAATAGGAGTTTTTAGATATAGTTACCAAACTATAAGAACTATACTCCAAGTCTCCAAAACATGATGGTCCTCCCACCAAACTTCCTTGATAGTGATGCATCAATTGTGTGTCCATCTAGCCCATGCATCTACCACCAAGGCACTAAACATCTCACGTCATGTGAGAGCCCACACCTACATCAAACACAAGAGGTAGGAATTTTAGTACCCATTTTCTTTTGGGTCCACGAGGGTTAGCATTGTTCGGAACCCAAATATTTTATTAGCAAAATTAATAGAATTTACCTTAACAAAATAAAATTTTGCTAAATGGCCTTTACAGCCGTAATGTGTACATTTGTACACTCTACAATGCACATGTGAATAAGTGTGATCATAGTATGCAAAGTGTGCATATGTGTGCCGTGGGTGATGTGCATGAACATGTGGAGCTTGTTTGTTTTGAAACAAGGTTTCCAATCTATTATGATTGAATGCACAATTGCTCAAAGTTGAGCTCAAACAGTCTATTCTATTTTTTAAAAATTTAATCTCATTTTTATCAATGGTTACATGAAAAGTATGGTGAGAATGAGAATCAACACTCTTGTTCTTTTTAGAAACATTTTCCTTTTTCTTTGAAACAATTTTTTTTAAAGAGTTATTTTCATTCAAAGCAATTTCCTTTTCTTTTTCCACCAAAATAATTTTATTTTTCAAAGAAATATTTCCTTCACAAATATCATTCATTTAGAAGTTAAAGAAATATTATCCTTTTTCAACATATCATTTTCTTTAGAAATATTTTCCAATTTATTTTGAAAAGATTCTTTTCCTTCTAAAATAGAGTCATATTTTTTTTTCAATCTTTTATTATCCTTTTTAAGCAAGTTATATTTTTCAAGAAGTTATTGACAAAATAATTCAAGCTCATCATAAGACATGTCAATATCTTCTTCTAACTCAGATTCGGAGTTTACCTCAAGGGGGTTATCCCCTTGACCATGTAGCACAAGTTGGAAGCATCACTTCCATCATCCGAGTCGTCCCCGCATAACATTGCTTTTATTCGTCGAGGGAGACTAAAATGTTCCATACTAAAAAACCGAATCAAAGTTAAAAACACTAGATAAATATTTATCATTTAGGGTAGACTTTAAAGCATGGATGACTTTTGCATTAGCCTCTAAATGTTTACCATTTAAACAGTATGCATCTTTAATGGTGACAAAATAAACATGAATCCCTAAAGCCTTGAGGTACACTGACATCTTAACCTTCCAAGTTTGAATGTTAAGAATATCAAAAATGGGAGGTGATATGAAGTCCATGTGAGTGTATAAATATTGTGATTAGCTACAAATGAGGAACTTTAACTCTAGGTTGTAAGACCAAAATAAGAGCACCAAGCTCTAATACCAATTGAAATCACCTAGAGGGGGTGAATAGGTGACTAGCTAATCTAATGGTAAATTAATGCGGAATTAAAACTATTTAAGCAAACTAAAACTATTAAGCTAGACACACCAAGTATAACCTAAGAGTGTAGCCGAATTCCCGGTGAAGGGCTCTGGACTAACTCCTCAAGATTCCTCTAGATAAGAGTTGAGGTACCGCTATGGCTCTCTTGGTTGACTACAAGTGTGAGCAAACAAACCCAACCATATAATCAATAGAGCACAAATATATCAAGCATATAAAGATGAAAGCAATTTAAGCATGCAAGATAAATACACAAGTGAGAGATAGAGAGAGCAACCGCAAACACAGAAGATTTATTTCGAGGTTCGAGCACCCTTGCTCTGCGTCCCCGCCTTCAACACTATGAGGATTTTCACTATAAATCGATCTCACCTGATCACTTAGTGTCGCAATACCTACAACGAGTTCACACTAGAACTCCTTGGACTCACTAGTCCCTCTCTTGTTCCCACGAGAACTACACACCGCAAGCACACTAGCTTGCTGAGGCCGCATCTCTACACTGGGCTCTCACTAGAACTCGAAACAACGCGAACCCGCAAGTCCACCTTCTCAAATACAAAGTAAAATACTTTGGTAATCGAAACATTTTGATCACCTCAAACACTCTCACAACAAAGATCCCTATAGGATGGATGTAGCAATGAATAGCTCAAGTGTATGTGAGAAAAACAAGGATTGATTTGGTAGTAAAAAACTTAAAAAATCCCTTTTACAAAACACACTTGAAAACTATCCTTTTAATATGAAAGTATTTGACTCTAAAACAAGTGAAGATAAACACTTAAAAGTGTATGAAAAACTAGCTTAAACCCCCACTTAGAATCTTTTTGAAAACAGTCCAAGAGAATCCCCCTTTTATAGGCTTCAAAAATGTGGCCGTTGGAGGCCAACTCAGCAGTCTGGACTGCTGGTGGTCGACCGTCCGGTCGACCGGCCAACGGTCAGATTTCTGACCATTGTGCCAGCGGTCGACCGGCCGGTCGATCGTGGCCTGGCAAACTACCGTCTGGTCGACTGTCCGGTCAACCGGGCCATTTCCAGAGAGCAAAGGCTTTCGGCGGTCGACCGTGTGGTCAACCGACCCTTGGCCGTGCACGTTTGTGCACGTCGGTCGGTCGGCCACCGACCTCTGGCACGGTCGACCGTGCGGTCGACCGGTAGAAGGCCAGAACAACATATTTAGGGATTTAAAAACTCGGTCTTTTTCCTTCAATAAAATCCCATAAATTCTCATAAATTCTACAAAAATAAATTCAGTGAAATTATGAAATTGAAATATTTTATTTCTTGATACCAATTGAAATATATGGTAAATTTTGATATCAAATAAAAGGTAAAACATTTTTGATACCAATATGAAATTGAAGCCAAAATATATAGATATCAATTGAAGTATTTGTACATTTTGATATCAATTAAAAGGTAAAATATGAAGTATATTGATACCAATAGAAAATAATGCATAAGCTCATTAAAATACAAATTGAGATACCAATTGAAAATAAGATTTAAGTCAAGCTTAGCATAAACATAATTTATGCTTTAAACATGTAAAGATTGTAAATCAAGCACAATCAAATCATATATATGTATGAAAAATGAAAATACCAAATGAAATTGATATTATTTGTAATTTGAAGCATACATATATAAGAAAACAAATATGAGTATACAAAAATATAATTTCACGAAGTTCATGTATATAACTCATACCTAACCACCTTATTCATGCACAAGATAAAAAGATTTTCAATAAGGCATACAAGGCATGGTCGCCCATCCATCCGCCTTTAAAGGGTTGATAGGGTTATTCAAAAATAAGAGGTTGAAAATATTTTGCAAAATTTTTATCCTCCTTTTATTAGCAAAATTAATATGGTTCATCTTTGATTTTGAAAATATTTTGCATAATTAAAAACTCTACCCATTTAAGAATTCATAACTTGTTTAAAGTAATTTTTTAAAAACTAGTTAAAGATCCTTCAAACTGGAAAACAAAACATATATATCTCATGAATCATACTATTACACAAAAGTTGACACTCGAAACCTATAAAGCTTAAATATGTGCTCATGAAACAAAATCATGAGTAAAAAAAAATAATGTGAGTGTACAAGTATCATGTGAATAGCATTTTCATGAAAATAGACAATGAGGCTAAAGATATCAAATATGTAAAAAATCATAAAGATTTATTTTTCAAGTAAAAATAAACTTCAAGGTATATATATATATATATATTATCAAAACTAACAATATACATATCCTAAACACAATTGAGTCCATAATGTAATTTGAATTAAGGCAAGTGACTCAAGGGTATACATGTATATTTATTAGTTTCGAATAAGAATTACATATACATGAAGCAAAACACAAAAAAATAGGGATAACAAGTGTAAATGGAAGAATCATAAAAACTAGGTTATACGTGTATATGTAATGAGTACAAATAGAAAATGAAGCACAAATATCTAATGATCAAGTGTAACTCACTACTTGTACTAGTATATACACACGTCTTAATGAAAATACACCTAAACAAGTAATCACCTCATTAAGCAAAAAACATGACCATTTAACAAAATAAGCATTTAAACCAAAACATGCTAAAGTCATCAATAAAAGCATCTAAACTAAAATAGGAGTTTTTAGATATAGTTACCAAACTATAAGAACTATACTCCAAGTCTCCAAAACATGATGGTCCTCCCACCAAACTTCCTTGATAGTGATGCATCAATTGTGTGTCCATCTAGCCCATGCATCTACCACCAAGGCACCAAACATCTCATGTCATGTGAGAGCCCACACCTACATCAAACACAAGAGGTAAGAATTTTGGTACCCATTTTTTTTTGGTCCACGAGGGTTAGCATTGTTCGGAACCCAAATAATTTTATTAGCAAAATTAATAGAATTTATCTTAACAAAATAAAATTTTGCTAAATGGCCTTTGCAGCCGTAATGTGTACATTTGTACACTCTACAATGCATATGTGAATAAGTGTGATCATAGTGTGCAAAGTATGCATATGTGTGCCGTGGGTGATGTGCATGAACATGTGAAGTTTGTTTCTTTTGAAATAAGGTTTCCAATCTATTATGATTGAATGCACAATTGCTCAAAGTTGAGCTCAAACAGTCTATTTTATTTTTCAAAAATTTAATCTCATTTTTATCAATGGTTACATGAAAAGCATGGTGAGAATGAGAATCAACACTCTTGTTCTTTTTAGAAACATTTTCCTTTTTCTTTGAAACAATTTTTTTTTAGAGTTATTTTCATTCAAAGCAATTTTCTTTTCTTTTTCCACTAAAATAATTTTATTTTTCAAAGAAGTATTTCCTTCACAAAGATCATTCAATTTAGAAGTTAAAGAAATATTATCCTTTTTCAACATATCATTTTCTTTAGAAATATTTTCCAATTTATTTTGAAAAGATTCTTTTTCTTCTAAAATAGAGTCATATTTCTTTTTCAATCTTTTATTATCCTTTTTAAGCAAGTCATATTTTTCAAGAAGTTGTTGACAAAATGATTCAAGCTCATCATAAGACATGTCAATATCTTTTTCTAACTCGGATTCAGAGTTTACCTCAAGGGGGTTATCCCCTTGACCATGTAGCACAAGTTGGAAGCATCACTTCCATCATCCGAGTCGTCCCCGCATAACATTGCTTTTGTTTGTTAAGGGAGACTAAAATGTTCCATACTAAAAAAGCCGAATCAAAGTTAAAAACCCTAGATAAATATTCATCATTTAGGGTAGACTTTAAAGCATGGATGGCTTTTGCATTAGCCTCTAAATGTTTACCATTTAAACAATATGCATCTTTAATGGTGACAAAATAAAATGAATCCCTAAAGCCTTGAGGTACATTGACATCTTAACCTTCCAAGTTTGGATGTTAAGAATATCAAAAATGGGAGGTGACATGACGTCCATGTGAGTGTATAAATATTGTGATTAGCTACAAATGAGGATCTTTAACTCTAGGTTGCAAGATCCAAATCAAGAGCACCAAGCTCTAATGCCAATTGAAATCACCTAGAGGGGGGTGAATAGGTGACTAGCTAATCTAATGGTAAATTAATACGGAATTAAAATTATTTAAGCAAACTAAAACTATTAAGCTAGACACACCAAGTATAACCTAAGAGTGTAGCCGAATTCCCGATGAAGGGCTCTGGACTAACTCCTCAAGATTCCTCTAGATAAGAGTTGAGGTACCGCTATGGCTCTTTTAGTTGACTACAAGTGTGAGCAAACAAACACAACCATATAATCAATAGAGCACAAATATATCAAGTATATAAAGATGAAAGCAATTTAAGCATGCTAGATATAAACACAAGTGAGAGATAGAGAGAGCAACCGCAAACACAGAAGATTTGTTTCGAGGTTCGAGCACCCTTATTCTGAGTCCCCGCCTTCAACACTATGAAGGATTTTCACTGTAAACCGATCCCACGTGATCACTTAGTGTCGCAATATCTACAACGAGTTCACACTAGAACTCCTTGGACTCACTAGTCCCCCTCTTGTTCCCACAAGAACTACACACCGTAAGCACACTAGCTTGCTGAGGCCGCACCTCTACACTGAGCTCTCACTAGAACTCTAAACAACGCGAACCCGCAAGTCCGCCTTCTCAAATACAAAGTAAAATACTTTGGTAATTGAAACATTTTGATCACCTCAAACACTCTCACAACAAAGATCCCTATAGGATGGATGTAGCAATGAATAGCTCAAGTATATGTGAGAAAAACTAGGATTGATTTGGTAGTAAAAAACTCAAAAAATCTCTTTTACAAAACACTCTTGAAAACTGTCCTTTTGATATGAAAGTATTTGACTCTAAAACAACTAGAGATAAACACTTAGAAGTGTATGAAAAACTAGCTTAAAACCCCACTTAGAATCTTTTTGAAAACAGTCCAAGAGAATCCCCCTTTTATAGGCTTCAAAAATGTGGCCGTTGGAGGCCAACTCAGCAGTCTGAACTGCTGGTGGTCGACCGTCCGGTCGACCGGCCAACGGTTAGATTTCTGACCATTGTGCTAGCGGTCGACCGGCCGGTCGATCGTGGCCTGGAAAACTACCGTCCGGTCGACTGTCTGGTCGACCGGGCCATTTCCAGAGAGCAAAGGCTCTCTGGCGGTCGACCGTGCGGTCTGCCGACCCTTGGTCGTGCACGTTTGTGCACGTCGATCGGTCGACCACCGACCTCTGGCACGGTCGACCATGCGCTCGACCGGCAGAAGGCCAGAAAAACATATTTAGGGATTTAAAAACCCGGTCTTTTTCCTTTAATAAAATCCCATAAATTCTCATAAATTCTACAAAATAAATTCAGTGATATACTATGCTATACAAACATGTCTAAGTAAAAATCAAAACATATTACAAACATTTTGAACTATTTTTGTAATATGGAAGTTTTGCCTTAAACAAAAATCTGTATTTTTCAAAATCGATTTTTTTCAAAACTTCTCCAAATACAAAAACAAGATATTCTAAACACATTTTAAGCTTAGTGTGCTTGGATATGATCCACTACACATATATGATGAAATATCTATGTTTTTGACATTAACCTCTAAAATAAGTTTTGATAAAACATACATATATTTTTAATTTTAAAAACCAAATCGATATTTTTCAAAAATAAAACTCCTTTATGAAACTGCATATAAATCTTGTGTGTGAGTGTATATGAACTTGAGCAATCTACCAACTAATCTATCCTTTATATTTTATTTAAAAATAAATTCTTACTACAAACAAATCTAGACACAAGTCTTCTCTTGAAGGTCTTCTTCTTCTTGACTTGGTCCAAACCTTGATCCAATGAGTTAGAATCCTTTTGAGAACTTGATGCAATCTTGATGCGCGAGCTCTTGAATCGACACGTGCTAGCTCCAAAACTTGACTTTAAATCCTTTGGTGAAGCTAAATACCAACTAAGATCTTAGTCAAATATCTGAGACTAATTTAAATACAAGATCATTAGTACTATAAATACATAAGTTAATCATCATCAAAACTAAAGCGATAACCCCCATTATAGAGGAATTTTACGGGATAGTTTTATCCTTAAAACCCCTATAAATAGCTCAGTTTGCTATAAAAGAGGGGTGGTTGAAAATGTTTTCATCAGAAGTTTCAGTTGAGGAGTACTGATAAAGAGTTAAACTCTTCTATACCAACTTGCTAAGTTCATGTTTTTGTTGGCCCAAAGGCCTATCACCCTAGTTTTGATGATGATCAACTCATGAAGTTATATTTACTAATGATCTTGTGTTTAATTAGTGACAGATTCATTATCAAGATCTTAGTAGGTGTGGAGCTTCAACAAAGGATTTAAGTCAAGTTTTGGAGCTAGCACCAGTTGATTCATGAGCCTATGCATCAAGACCACATCAAGAGTTGAGCTCGTTGGATCGTGTATGGACTAAGTCAAGAAGATGAGAAGACTTCAAGGAAAGACTTCAAGATCAAGACTTGTGTCTAGGTTTGTTTTTATAAGATTTTGTTTTAGTTAAAATGTAAAGGATAGAATAGTTGGTGGATTGCTCAAGTTCATATCACACACACACTCTTGATTTATATGTGTTTTCATAAAAGATTTTTAGTTCTAGAAAAATACCATTTTGGTTTTTGGTGTTTCAAATATACATGTGTTTTTAACCAAAACCATTTTAGAACTCTCGGGTTTTCTCGGTCGACCGGGCGGCCGACTGTTCTGCTGATCTGCTCGACATTCTTTTAGCTTTCTAGTCATAACTTTTGATTCTTATATTCAATTAATATGATTTAAATTGCATTTTAAAGATGACTTTCAGAGCTACATTAATATTCAATAATAATTTTCTGATTTAAATGTTAAGAATGTCAAATATTGGGTTGAAATCTGTTCTTGTTCTAAAATAGTTTACAGTTTCTGATTTGATACCTTTTAGTATTTTATTGATAACTTTCAATTCTGAATTGATATTAATTTGATTTAAGTTGAATTAGAAAGAAGACTTCAATATCTACAACTTCATCCTATATACTTATTCCCAAATTCGAATGTTTTAGACCTCAAAACTGTGCTCCAAGTTAACCCATTGCACAGAGGGCGGTCGACCGGGCCGGTCGACCGACGTGCACAGAACCGTGCACGTCTGGCAGTTCTGTGGGCGGTCGACCGGGCCGGTCGACCGGAACTGAGAGCAGTGCTCTTTGTTCTTCTGGGTCGACCGGGCCGGTCGACCGGAGGCTCCAACGGTCGGAATTTTGACCATTGGCGGTCGACCGGGCGGTCGACCGGCAGGCCTGTCAGAACCCCAACGGCTAGTTTTTGACAGCCTATATATTTGGGGGTTTGTGGACTGTTTTCACCAAGATTTGGAGATTGTTTTAGAGCCAGTTTTTTCCACTCTTTCCAGAGGTTTTCTCCACAAAATAGAGAGCAAATATTTTCTATCTAAAGGAAAGTTTTATCAAGAGTTTAAAAGAAAGTCTTTGAGTTTTTCACCACCATTCTCTTCCTTATTTTTCTCACAATCACTTGAGCTATCCATTGCCTAATCTATCCATAGGATTGTGTTGTGAGAGTTTGTAATTGGTGATCAAAGTGTTGTAGATCACCAAAGATCTTTTCTTTGTTCTTTGAGGAGACGGGCAAGTGTGCTCGTGGTTGTTTAGGGTTCGGGTGCGAACTCTTGTTGATTGAGGTGCGGCCTCGGCGAGCCGGTGGGCTTGCGGTGTGTAAGGGACTAGAGAGTCCGAGGGCTTGTAGGTGTTGCGGCACCGAGGAGAGATCCATTGGGATCTTGCATAGTGAAAATCCTTCGTGTGTCGAAGGCGGGGATGTAGAGCAAGTGTGCTCGAACCTCGAAACAAACCCTTTGTGTTTGCGATTGCTCACTCTCTCTCTCTCTCTATCCCCTTTATATCTTGCATAGCTTATATTGTCTTTACATTTACATGCTTGATATATCTTGTGTGCATAATTGATATATATACTTGCTTGGGTTGTTTACTAACACTTGTATTTAACCAAGAGAGCCAACGCGGCACCTCAACCCATTTAAGGGGAATCTAGAGGAGTTTGTCCAGAGCCCTTCACGGGGAATTCGGCAACACTCTTGTGTTATACGTGGTGTTTAGTGTAAAAGTTTTATTTGGTCATAATTGTTTTTAGCTTCCGCATTATTTGGCATTAAGTGACCATTAGATTAGCCATCACCTATTCACCCCCCCTCTAGGTGAACCTTCAATTGGTATCAGAGCTTGGTACTCTGATTTGGTCTAACAACCTAGAGTTAAAGATCCTCATTTTTAGGCTAATCACAATATTTTTGTACACACACCATGGACTTCATGTCACCACCCATGTTTGACATTGTTAATATCCATATATGGAAGGTGAAGATGTCCTTATACCTCAAAGCCTTAGGTTTTCATGTATATCTTGCCACTACTAATAATGCATATTGTTTAGATGGTAAGAATTTTGAGGCTAATGCAAAAGCCCTTCATACTTTAAAGTCTACCCTAGATGATGTTTATTTATCTAGAGTTTCTAACTTTGATTCGGCTTTTGTAGTGTGGAATACCCTCATCTCCCTTGGTGAAAATGAACAATACTATGTGGGGAGCGATTCGGACGTTGGAAGCAACACCTCCAACGTGTGCTACATGGTCCAAGGGGATAACCCCCTTGAGGTAAACTCCGAATCCGATAATGAGGACATGTCATATGATGAGCTCACTTCATTTTGTCAAACTATTCTTGAAAAATATGACATGCTTAAGAAAGAAAATAAAAATTTGAAAAAGAACATTGCTTGCATGCATATAGAACAAGATTCATTTAAATCTAGCATTGCATGTTTAGAAAAAGATAACAAAAATTTGAAAAAGGATTTTGATTGCATGCTTAAAGAAAATGATTCTTTCAAATCTAAGATTGCATGCTTAGAAAAAGAAAATAAAGATTTAAAAAATGAGAATGTTTCCTTGCTTTCAAAATTGAATGATTTATGTGAAGGGATCACTACTTTGAAAAATAAAATTGATTTGGTGGAAAAACAAAGAGAAAGTGTTTTGCAAGAAAATAACTCTTTGAAAAGAAAATTTGTTGAAAAAGAAAAGGAATTTGTTTCTAAAAGAAATAAGAAAATTGATTCTTTATCTCATCATGCTTTACATGCCACCACTGATGAGATAAATATGTTGAAAAATAAAATAGATAGTTTGAGCTCTAATTTGAGCACATGTGCATTCAATCATACTAAATTGGAGTCTTTGTTTTCAAAGAAACAAACTCCATCCATTCATGCACATCATCATGCTTATGTTGCACACCATGATCACACTCCTACACATAAGCATACTAAGGTGTACATATGTACACATTGTGGCCGCAAAGGCCATTTAGCAAAATATTGTTATGATAGATTAGATCATTTTAATTTTCCTAAAAATAAAAGATGTTGGGTCCCTCAATACAAGACTAACCCCCGTGGACCCTACAAGAAAATATGGGTACCAAAACCTCCACCTTTTACTTTTGATGTAGGTGAGGGCTCTCACAAGACGTGAGAGGATTGGTGCCTTGGTAGTGGATGCACTTGGACATGATGGACATACTTTTGGGATGCATCGCTATCAAGGAGGTTTTGGTGGGAAAGACCACCATATTTGGAGTTTTGGAGTTGGTAACAATCTCTAAACTCCCATTTTATTTATGTATATGCTAGTTTATTTATAATATTTTGAGCATGTTCATGTTTTATGATTTATTGTGCTTCATGTGGTATGAACTAGTTTAAATGTAGATTTTATCAAAGCTTGCATGTATACATGTACAAATAGTGAGTTACATTTGATTTATATATGTTTGCACTTCATGCTCATTTGTACCCACTTTATGCACATGTATAGGCTAGTTTTGATGATTCTTTCATTTATACATGTTTTTCCAATTTTCATGTTTTTACTTCATGTATATGTATTTTTATTCAAATCTAATAAATATACATGTATACCCGTGAGTCTCTTGCCTTCATACAAATACATTTGATAGACTCTTTTTTGTTTGGGATATGTATGTGTATTGTTAGGTTTGGATAAATCATACATATACCATGAAGACTAATTTTTTGTGAAAAATAAATTTTCATGTTTTATAAAATGTTATTGATCTTATTGAGCTTCAATGTCTATTTTCATGAAAATGCTACTTACATGATTTTTAAACACTCATCTTTTATTTTTCAAGATAATTTTGAGCTTTATGGACTATGAGTGCTTGAATATTTATGTACTTAGTATGATTCATGAAATACACATGTTTTGATTTCATGTTTTTGAAGGATCTTTAACTAGTTTTTCAAAATTTATTTTAACCAGTTAATTGTTCTTCATTTGGTAGAGTTTTTCAAACCAAGCTTATTTTCAAATCTATTTTTGAAAATCCCTACCATCTATGGGCGGATGGATGGGCGTGTATGCCTTGTAAGCTTAATTTACAAATCTTTTATCTTGAGCATATGAAGGGTGGTAGGTTATGAGTTATACACTTGATCTCATTGTTATGTCAATTGGTATCATTGAATCGTTTCAATTGGTATCAATATGAACTTATTTTGGTATATACTCATAATTTGTTTTCTTATATATGTATGTATCAATTTAAATTGTATACTCATTTCATACATATATATGATTTTCATGTGCTTAACTTTCAATTGGTTCACATTTTTAAAAGCACAAAGTTTATGATGAAAAATAAAATTTTTGGATCATTATGTTTACTATTGATATCAAAATGCTTCAACTTCATATTTGTTAAATGTCAATTGGTATCAATATGTTTTCAATTTGGTATCTTAAAAATTTGTTTGTTTTACAAAAGCTCTGATACCTTTCAAAATTGTGTTTAAGAAAAATTTTAAAAAAAAAAACCATTTGTTGATATGTTTGATTTGACCCCTTATTGCTCTCTTTGTTTATGACAAAAAGGGGGAGAAAAATTTGTTTGATTTGATTTCACTTTGAACCCTTTGTTGATGATTGACAAAAAGGGGGAGAAGTATTTGAGTTTATATGCATGTTTTCATTGCTTAAGGGGGAGAAGTATTTGTCTTCCTTGTTATTTATGCATATATATTTTTTTATTGCAATAGGAGAAAAAGATTTTGATTTAGAAAAAGATTTTGATTTATGCTTGTTGCATGTTTTATCTCCATATTTGCATACATGTTTATGAGCTTCATTGCATACATTTATTATTTATGTCTATGCATGAGTTAAGGGGGAGCTTCTTTGAAGCTCTACTTTAATCCATGCATATATAACTCCATGAGTTTTGTCATAATCAAAAAGGGGGAGATTGTTGGCCCAAAGGCCTATCACCCTAGTTTTGATGATGATCAACTCATGAAGTAATGTTTACTAATGATCTTGTGTTTAATTAGTGACAGATTCATTATCAAGATCTTAGTAGGTGTGGAGCTTCAACAAAGGATTTAAAGTCAAGTTTTGGAGCTAGCACCAGTTGATTCACGAGCCTATGCATCAAGACCACATCAAGAGTTGAGCTCGTTGGATCGTGTGTGGACCAAGTCAAGAAGATGAGAAGACTTCAAGGGAAGACTTCAAGATGAAGACTTGTGTCTAGGTTTGTTTTTATAAGATTTTGTTTTAGTTAAAATGTAAAGGATAGAATAGTTGGTGGATTGCTCAAGTTCATATCACACACACACTCTTGATTTATATGTGTTTTCATAAAAGATTTTTAGTTCTAGAAAAATACCGTTTTGGTTTTTGGTGTTTCAAATATACATGTGTTTTTAACCAAACCATTTTAGAACTCTCGGGTTTTCTCGGTCGACCGGGCGGCCGACCGTTCTGCTGATCTGCTCGACATTCTTTTAGTTTTCTAGTCATAACTTTTGATTCTTATATTCAATTAACATGATTTAAATTGCATTTTAAAGATGACTTTCAGAGCTACATTTAATATTCAATAATCATTTTCTGATTTAAATGTTAATAATGTCAAATATTGTGTTGAAGTCTGTTCTTGTTCTAAAAATAGTTTACAGTTTCTGATTTGATACCTTTTAGTATTTTATTGATAACTTTCAATTCTGAATTGATATTAATTTGATTTAAGTTGAATTAGAAAGAAGACTTCAATATCTACAATTTCATCCTATATACTTATTCCCAAATATAAATATTTTAGACCTCAAAACTGTGCTCCAAGTTAACCTATTGCACAGAGGGCGGTCGACCGGGCCGGTCGACCGACGTGCACAGAACCGTGCACGTCTAGCAGTTCTGTAGGCGGTCGACCGGGCCGGTCGACCGGAACTGAGAGCAGTGCTCTCTGTTCTTCTGGGTCGACCGGGCCGGTCGACCGGAGGCTCCAACGGTCGGAATTTTGACCGTTGGCGGTCGACCGGGCGGTCGACCGGCAGGCCTGTCAGAACCCCAACGGCTAGTTTTTGACAGCCTATATATTTGGGGGTTTGTGGACTGTTTTCACCAAGATTTGGAGATTGTTTTAGAGCCAGTTTTTCCCACTCTTTCCAGAGGTTTTCTCCACAAAATAGAGAGCAAATATTTCCTATCTAAAGGAAAGTTTTATCAAGAGTTTAAAAGAAAGTCTTTGAGTTTTTCACCACCATTCTCTTCCTTATTTTTCTCACAATCACTTGAGCTATCTATTGCCTAATCTATCCATAGGATTGTGTTGTGAGAGTTTGTAATTGGTGATCAAAGTGTTGTAGATCACCAAAGATCTTTTCTTTGTTCTTTGAGGAGACAGGCAAGTGTGCTCGTGGTTGTTTAGGGTTCGGGTGCGAACTCTTGTTGATTGAGGTGCGGCCTCGGCGAGCCGGTGGGCTTGCGGTGTGTAAGGGACTAGAGAGTCCGAGGGCTTGTAGGTGTTGCGGCACCGAGGAGAGATCCATTGGGATCTTGCATAGTGGAAATCCTTCGTGTGTCGAAGGCGGGGGTGTAGAGCAAGTGTGCTCGAACCTCGAAACAAACCCTTTGTGTTTGCGATTGCTCACTCTCTCTCTCTCTCTCTCTCTCTCTCTCTCTCTATCCCCTTTATATCTTGCATAGCTTATATTGTCTTTACATTTACATGCTTGATATATCTTGTGTGCATAATTGATATATATACTTGCTTGGGTTGTTTGCTAAAACTTGTATTTAACCAAGAGAGTTAACGCGGCACCTCAACCCATTTAAGGGAATCTAGAGGAGTTTGTCCAGAGCCCTTCACGGGGAATTCGGCAACACTCTTGTGTTATACGTGGTGTTTAGTGTAAAAGCTTTATTTGGTCATAATTGTTTTTAGCTTCCGCATTATTTGGCATTAAGTGACCATTAGATTAGCCATCACCTATTCACTCCCCCTCTAGGTGAACCTTCAGTTTTCGCCCAAGTCTCTTTGATATTCCATTTAGACAGGCGCTGTGCTACTCCGTTCATAATCTGAGAAGAAGATTCCTAGAAGACATTGACGTTCACCAGGTCAACGAAAAACAAGATTTACTTTCCACCGCTACATCAAGAACCCAGCCTTAAACAAAGAAAAGTTTTGAGCTTGAATATCTTCTCCCTCTTGTAATCGGATTATTGATCTGTTATAATATTATTTACAATCAAACAAAGAATTTACTTCACTTCCAAATTTTCTCAGAGAAACAAGAGATGGCGACTCCGCTGGGGACATCTTTCTTTACTGATGATCAAGTTGTGGCGTAAAGTGACGTCATCTTTATGGAAAAAATGATCGAGTCACTTATCGTGAAATTCGACCAGGCAAAGTATAAAGAGTTCCTCTCTTCTGGCTTCAAGAGCCCTAGGGCACTGATTGCACATATTTATTGCACTAGTCTTTATTATATTTTCACATTTATCATATAATAAATCTGCTAAATTTCTTGTATTAAATATTTATTTTGTAGAAGATGAGAAAGAGGATAAAATCAAATCAATATCAGTTAAATTTAGATTTAACTAGATCTATTTAGTTAAAGGAGGATGATCCCACATTCAATTAGTTAAATTCAGTTTTTGGTGAATCAAGTGGTTAAATTTAAAGATCAGCTGAGGATAACATCAAATACAGAGTCCAAATCCAAAGGGATAAATGGATAGAGAGAAGGTCAACGGATGAGATGAAACAAATTTGACTCAGATTCTAACTAGATATATTTTAGTATTTGAATCATAATATTCTCTACTGAAATTCAAATCCAATGATTCAACATGATCCAGAAAGAAGACTTAAAGGGATACAACTCTTAAGTTGATCACTCTTTCTAATTCTGTCATTTGATAAGTTATATTCAGTAATCAATACACCAATAAGCTACAGATCAGAACTGAATATTCACATCAAAGTAAGTTTGGAGATAAGTGGAGGATTTAATTCAGAAATATCTAGCTTTCTCTATCTTCATACTCCTCTAACCTCTGCATTTCTCCTATAAATACCTGCAATCTCAAAGGCAAAGGGAATGACCAAGTAGAGAGTAGAATATAGGCTATTCTATAGTTTGTAACTTAAGTTTTTAGTTTTCTTTTATGTAATTTTTATTTTCTTTACGTAACTGAGAGAAGAGGAGACTTCCATGGAGGAATGAGAACAAGCTTGTACTGAGAGTGACACCGGTATAAGTAATCTTTTCTTTCATTATTATTTGAATCGAATCGTAGTTTTCTTTTCTTTTCTATTCTTATTTTTGCTTGCTTCCCTCTTTTATATTTGTGGATCCAAATGAATCTGATAGCCTCGAAGTTGTCTTGCCCTTGTAAGTACCATTGATGGCTTATGGTGATGGATATTCATTTCTATGGTCGTGTAGCTTGCCCCTTCATATCATAATGTAAATCGAGAATGGGAATATCCTATTTGTCATACTTAGCTCGCCTTCAAACCAAGGTAAATCGTCAATACAGGTCAAAGATGAGCCGGCGCCGAAGAGGTAAGTAAGTTTTTTAGGTTTTAGTTTTTTTTCTTTTAATTCTTTAGTTTTGGTCACCAACATTATCACTCCTCCAAATCTTTTTCACTCCTTTTAATTTCTTTGTATATATCCATTTTCTATTTTCTCCATCTATCACTTTCTTCCTAACTTAATTTCAATCTATCACTTTCTTCCTAACTTAACTGTTACTCTTTTTTCATTTTTCTTTTAGAACTAAAAGAAGATCTTTAACCATTCTTTGTAACCTAAAAGAGAGCTTGCTAAAAAAGCTTCCATCGCTTGTCCCTCCTTTTGGATCATGACCCGCATAGTCACTTGCTATAGCGGTAGCATTGAGTACGTGCACTATCTATTATAAAGTTCTGAAATTCTGTATTCTTATGTGCAGGTAAAAACTCGATCAAATTTTGGCGCCGTTGCCGGGGAGGGCGGTAAGTTAGTTTCTTTTTAGATTTACATTTTTTTTTAACTTTCTTCTTTTTTCTTGGTGTATAGGTTTTTCAACAAGGAATTTTGTTGGCCCAAAGGCCTTCCACTCTAGTTTTGATGATGATTAACTCATGTAGTTATGTGTACTAATAATCTTGTGATTTTAATTTCAGATCATTAACCAAGATATTAGTTGGTGTTTAGCTTCAACAAGATGATTTGGAAGCTTGCACATGTTGATTCAAGAGCCCAAGCGTCAAAGATCATATATAGCACTTGCTTGGTGAATCACGGTTTGGACCGAGTCAACTTGGAGACGGCGCTCTACAAGAAGACTTAGGTATCCCTAGTTTAGTTTGTGTTTAGAGCCTAATTGTAAAGATTAGAATAGTATGATAATGCTCAAGTTCACAACACACACGTTTCATGTTTTGAATATTGGTTTTTGGTTTTTCGGTTTTAGGTTTAACCGATCTTGGTTTTCATGAATAGATAGATCAAAACAAGTTTACATGGTTTAATGTATATATGATGCATGCTTTAATTTCCTAGACAAACTTAGTCTTGACTCCTTTATTCATGTGTTTTATGTTTTGGTATTTATGACAAAACATATTTTTGAATTAATGACAAAAACTATGATATATATTTGTTTCATGTATATTGGATTTCTATCCATATGCATCATGCTTCAAAGTGTTTAATTATCATGTTTTTGTATCTGGAAGTGTTTTGGACAAAACGTATTTTCTATTCAAAATTCAAGTTTTAGAAAATACAGTTTTTGGTTTTTGGCAAAATTTCTATAACACAAAAATAGTCCTTATTGATTGATATTTGAGCTAAACTTTTTACCACATGTTTATATATCAATACAAAATGATAAAACTATTTTTGTGAATTTTTAGAGATTTAATGAGAATTTTTAGGATTAAAAATTCCAGGTTTTTGCTGCCAGAACAGTGTCTGCCAGGCTAGGTCGGTCGACCGGAACGGTCGACCGCACCATGTAGCCGGTCGACCGTATGGGTCGACCGACGTGCACAGAAACGTGCACGCTGGCTACACTTGTAGCCGTCGACCGTGCCGGTCGACGACTGAGAGCAGTTGCTCTCTGTTTGTTTGGGTCGACCGGGGCGGTCGACCGTTAGCTGGCAACGATCAAAATTTGACCGTTGCGCGGTCGACCGGCTGGTCGACCGGCAGGGTTATTCTGGCAAAAATTACAGCCAACGGCTATTTTCTGGATTAGCCTATAAATACCCCATTTGCAAGAGTTTTTCTCTAAGGTTTTTGGTGCGAATTTTTTCATACTCTCTGGTGTTTTTGCTGCAATTAAAAGAAGTTTTTGAACTCATATTGAACAATCTATTTTGAGGTTTTTGCTAGGGTTTGGAAAATCAAAGAAGAGGTTTTTGGGAAAAGTTTTTGATTGAACTTCACCATCTTGATTTTTATTGTTTTACCAAGGATTTTTCTTTGTGATTTTGATTTCCATTCCATTGGTTTTCTCCACACTTGAGCTAAAATCTACTATCTTCTCTATAGGATTTTGTGTGGGAAAAAGAGATTGTTTTGTGGTTGTTGTTTGAAACCACTAAGTTATAAACCCAATTCTTGCTTTGTGCCATTTCCCTCATTGTGTTGAGGAGGTTGTGCAACTTGGGTTGTGAGGTGTTTTGTGTAAGCTTGGTGCTAGTCCCTTAAGTTGTGAGGTGATTGTTTGTTGGATTGGAGGAGTGCCTCAAGGAGGAGGTAGTGTTTGTAAGGAAGGGAGTTGGGAACTCCTTGTAATTGTGATTGCCCCAAATCTTCGGTGGAGGTTCCCTTTGTGGGAGTCCTTTGTGGACAAGCTAGTGGATTGAAAATCCTTCGTGTGTCGAAGGCGGGGATGTAGAGCTGGGTGCTCGAACCTCGGAACATATCTCTTTATTTGCGCTTGATCCATTGACTCTTGCTCTCTCTCTTTACTTTGTGCAAATTGTTATATCTTGTACTTGCTTGTGTGTGCATCATTATAGTAATTGCAATTAGTTTTTAAATTCCGCATTAAGTTCACTAGATTAGCATCGTCACCTATTCACCCCCCCTCTAGGTGACTTTTCAAATTTTTGCTACAGTGGACATATAAGTGGCCCTGGACTCTGCTCTAGCAAGCGGAGCCCAGAAGCCCTCAGATTTGTTACATTCCTGTGACAATCTGAGTGAACTACTAACCTGTATTTTTTGCAGGTTGGTTGAATTGTAAAGTTTAATAACTGTAGCTATTTATTTTCTTGTTTGACTCACTATATATCTATTTCTAACACAACAGTAGATTGATTGTAAATACTAAAAATGATTTAGACTTTACATTTAGAAACGTGTCTATTTCATTACATTTTCTATTTACTGTTGAAGAGTACTGGAGCTTAGGTATGTGTGCATAGAATTTAGTATAAGATTCATTCTTGTATGAATATTGCTTTAGTGTTACTTTTTTCTATATACTTGTACACTGCACTAAATTGATTTAAGGGCTTGTCCTATAAAGAAGATAAGGTGGGGAAGTCATTACCCTCCCTTAGCCTACAAACAATCTCCTCACCACTAACCAAAGCCTAATTAAAACTGAGTAGACGTTAGCCCTAGGGACATCTCGAACTCAAATAGGAGACGGACCTAAGGGGGAAGTTGATTTGAATTTGACTCTTGCCAAATCAGTGTCTAAGGTTAGGGATTGAGGGGCGAAGCCCCGAAGGCTGGTGGTTTGGCTTAATTAGACCCGTCGCTTTTGCGCGGATACCTCCCACCACTCTTACCCCTACCTGGCCGATTAACTTGTGGTCAGATTCATCAATATATCCCCCCTGGACAGTCTAACCAGTTAAGAGTCATCTAGGTCTAAGTTTTACTCTAACTTAGATTAGAGTTTTTTTCTTTTTATTTGTTTGCTTATTTGTTTGTTTTTCTTTGTTTATGTTTGACATTTCAAGTGTGATATGGCTTATAACAATAATTTTTTCAATTTTAATGGTAATCCATATTACACCCTGACCTCTTTTTCGGATATTACCAACCCCGCATATCTTAACTTTAACCAACCTAGTGTACCAGATTGGTCTTATCCGAATCAATAGAACTCATGCCCCCAATCTTATAACCATAATTTCCAAAATAATTTTAACTTATCACAGAGTCAATGAGAATTCACCTCCCCCGAGTCCAATTTTCAACCAACTTATCCTCCTTATCAATCTTGTTCACAATATTTCCAAGATTCATACTCAGTTCCACCAGTTCAAAACAGAAAACCATTAATCTTGAAAATGAGTATGCGTGAGTCCAAGCAACAATCACAAAATCTGACAGACTCACAATTTCATCACAAATTTCAAAACAAAACTTCATCTTTTCAAGTCCAATCGCAACAAAACAATGAACCAATCGACTATGAAAAGATGCTTGAAGTTATGACTCAGGCTCAAATCGCTCGTAATCATGACATAGATATAATAGTCCAAGCTCTCCTTTCTCACCATTTGACCACTTCTAATATCACTAACCATTTTGTTAGAGCCGAAGAATTATGTTGTTTTGAAAAATAAGATTTCATTTCAGCACACCCATTTGAACTTGCCCAAACCCCAAATTTTGAAAACGAAATTGATATTTTGGTAAGTTATCCCTTTCCTGAAATTGAACTTGAGAATGAATATGATCCTGAATCTAAACTTGGTAATTCAATTCTACTTTCTATTTCAATAATGACTATGGTGTCTTCACCTGATTTCAATCTTTTTCCTGAGTCAATATTGGATCCTGTGCCAATTCATCATGAAATTGAATTTCCAATCTTTTATGATCATCATATTGAAGTTGACCAATTTCATACTTTTGAAAGTCCCATTGATAAATTGGCAAGTTCTCATTTTTATGAAATTGAACTCAATAAGAAATGTAACCTAGATTCTCAAATTTGTGATCCAGCTCAAATTCTTGAATTAATATTGACTCCTGTTTTGTTACCCAACTTGAGTAATATTTTAGAGTCAGTTTTGATTTCCACACCTGTCATTCTTGAACTTGAATTACCAATGTTAAGTCACATTCCGTTGTTGGGAAATGAATATGAACTTTGAGTTTCAACTTCTTAATTTGGACCCACTTTCTGAACCAATCTCGACTCCTAAACCTTTACTTGACTTAAGTCACTTTTCTGAGTCGGTATTAGTTCCTGTACTTTCTAAGTCCAAGTCAATCATTTCATCTTTTTACACTCCATTTTGGGACAAGGGTGTTGATAAATTGACTCCGAAATTATTTGTAAAATTTGAAAATTAGATGGGTTAAAATTTTAATAAAAACTGTTCTTATATATATCATTTTAATGGGTTATATTAGAGAGGTTTCTGGTGGGTTCCTCCGAACTTCACGCAAATCCGATTGGGTCGCATTTCGTGGACCAATCAGACCACCACCAGAACTACCACCTTAAGGTAATATTTTTCTTCCCTTTCTTCTTTTTCATGCATCTATGCATTAATTCATACATTGAGGATAATGCATGCGATAGGTGTGGGGGAGGGTTCTAACATAACTTAGGTTTTTATTTTATTAAAAAATTAACATTTTCTTTACTTTAAAAGCTTTTTGAAAATAGAAATAATATTTTGACATATTTTTTTGTAAGAAATTAAGTCAATTTTAAGGAATAGGAAAATCAAAATTAGAATTTCTTATACTTGATCAAAATAACATTATTTGTTTTATTTCTAAGGTTGGGAAGAAAATTTGTGAAAGTAATGTAGTCTTGATTTTTACCTTGATGAAACATGCATGCTTCATACACTTATACATAGGGTTCAAAAACAAAGATTCTTATGCCTTATTAAAAAAAAGAAATAAAATATATATAAATAATCCTCTAATTAAACTGGGTATTTATGCCTCATAAAGCATAAGTATTCATGCCTAAAAACGGTTCATATAATAAAATTCTTAGTTTTGTAGCCTTGTTTGCTCGAGTCCTTAAATCCTTAGGGTGTTTTCTCACCCGGTGCCCTAAGATTATTTGTTTAAGAGTCACAGGTTAAAGGCTCAGTACATGGGCAGATTAGAAAGCCTAATAGAACTAAGGAATAATACCACAAAATAAAATAGAAAAAATATATATATAAATAAATAAGACATAAGAGTAAGAGTTAAAAAACCCTTAGTCAAAATTTCACGGTCACGAAGATGCATATGAGTTAGAGTAAAGTAATAGACTAGATGAGAAGTACAATTTAACTCCTTACTTTGATTGATAACAAATTTTTGAATAGAGACTAAGTTTAGATTGAGAAATTTAGTTTTCTTATAACTTATAGATTACTTAAATCTTATAATAATATTTCAAATATTTTTCTTTAAAAATATGTTTTCAAAATACTAACATTTTTCTCTTTCTTTATGGATTTTGTGGGTGCAATCCACTGAAAACCCTCACGAGACAAAACTCGTCCTCTAGGGGGAACCTAGAGGTTTAATGGCTTGTTGCACATGCTCAGTGCAATTGCATGACCTACGAAAGTGGTCTAATAATCTTTGATTTAGTTTTGTTATTTTGCTCAAGGTTAAGCAAAAGATGGGTATCGGGGTGTGATTGCATATATTTATTGCATTATTCTTTATTACATTTTCACATTTATCATATAATAAATCTGTTAAATTCTTTATCTTAAATGTTTACTTTGCAGAAGATAATCATGGGGAGAAAGAAGATAAAATCAAATCAATATCAGTTAAATTCAGATTTAACTAGATCTATTTAGTTAAAGGAGGATGATCCAAAATTCAATTGGTTAAATTCAGTTTTTGATGAATTAAGTGGTTAAATCTAAAGATAAACTGAGGATAACGCCAAATACAGAGTCCAAATCCAAAGGGATAAATGGATAGAGAGAAGGTCAACGGATGAGATGAAGCAAATTTGACTTAGATTCTGACTAAATACATTTTAGTATTTGAATCATAACTTTCATAACCGAAATTCAAATCTAATGATTTAGATGATTCAGAAAGAAGACTTAAAGGGATACAACTCTTAAGTTGATCACTCTTTCTAATTCTGTCATTTGATAAGTTATATTCAGTAATTAACACGCCAATAAGCTGCAAATCAGAACTGAATATCCACATCAAATCAAGTTTGGAGATAAGGGGAGGATTCAAATTAAGAAATATCCAGCTTTCTCTATCGTCATACTCCTCTAACCTCTGCATTTCTCCTATAAATACCTGCAACCTCAAAGGCAAAGGGAACGACAAGCAGAAAGTAGAATTTAGGCTATTCTGTAGTTTGTAACTTAGGTTCTTAATTTTCTTTTATGTAATTTTTATTTTCTTTATGTAACTGAGAGGAGAGGAGACTTTCATGGAGGAATGAGAACAAACTTGTACTGAGGGTGACATCGGTGTAAGTAATCTTTTCTTTCATTGTTATTTGAATTGAATCGAAGTTTTTTCTTTTCTATTCTTGTTTTTGTTTACTTCCCTCTTCTGTGCTTGTGGATCCAAATGAATCTGATAGCCTTGAAGTTGCCTTGCCCTTGCAAGTATCGTTGATGGCTTATGGTGATGGATATCCATTTCTATGGTAGTGTAGCTTGCCCTTTCATTTCATAGTATAAATCGGGAATGGGGAAGATCCTATTTGTCCCTTCAATCCAAGATAAATCGTCGATACGGGTCAAAGGTAAGCAGGCACCGAAGAGGTAAGTAAGTTTTTTAGGTTTTAGTTTTCTTTCTTTTAATTCTTTAGTTTAGATCACCAACACCATCAATCTTCCAAATATTTTTCACTCCTTTTTAATTTCTTTGTATATATCTATTTTCTATTTTCTCCACCTTTTCAATCTATCACTTTCTTCCTAACTTAACTGTAACTCTTTTTTCATTTTCCTTTTAAGAACTAAAAGAAAATCTTTAACTATTCTTTGTAACCTAAAAGAGAGCTTGCTAAAAAAGCTTCCATCGCTAGTCCCTCCTTGTGGATCATGACCCGTATAGCCACTTGCTATAGCGGTAGCATTGAGTACTTGCACTACCTATTATAAAGTTCTGAAATTCTATATTCTTGTGTGCAGGTAAAAACTCGATCAGGCGTGGCAGTACCGCATGGTCTCCTCTGAAATTCGCTCTCAAGTCCCTTCGGGGACTTCCCTGAAGATAGACTGCGGAAAGAGTGTTATTTCTGGTCATATCACATGCAAGGCCCGCGTCAACGTCTCCCACGAGACCCGTGAGGCCAACGTTGTTGAAGGTCAGTCCAGCCACGCCATTCCTCTTCCTCAGCTCCAGATTATCGGGGGTTCCCAACAACCTGTAAAGCGTGACCAGAATGCGGAACGTCGACAAAGGTGAGGCGCACGTCAATAACAGACGCAAGAAGCTGGAACAACTATCTGTCCAGCAGATACAGAATACAAGCTCAGGCCTGCGTCTCTTCTGAGTTACGTAAGACACGCGAGTCTACATTTGGAGACCAAAACGCTAAGCTCAAGAAGCTCGCCTTTTCGAGGCCTCCCTCCCAAACACAATGTTTAGCAACGTGAGGTCTGCACCTCTTCTCAGAGGCACGAGACCTGCATCTCTATGATAGAACGCGGGGCTCAAAGAGTTCGTGTTTCCCAAATGACGATAGTCGAACGTGACAATTAGCAACGCGAGGCCTGCGTCTCTTCTCAATAGAGGCACGGGACCCACGTTTCAAAGCCAAAATGAGAGAGCCGCGTCTGTTCTACAGAACGTAAGCTCTGTGTTTTCAAACCCTGCTCTCAGATTTCAGAGCAAGGTTAGCATTCAGAAGCTGAGAAGCACTCGAAAACTCGAGGTTGTTCTCTTTGATCCCCCTCCGATGGATCTAAGGGATTATCTGGTAAAGAAGAGGAGTGCTCATCAATCACTCTATTATGTTACTGTGAATGGCTCATCATAGCAATGCTCTCTAAATATCACTGCAGCTCACATATAAGCCAACAGTCGGTGTTCAGACGGTTATCATCTACGTCAGCCTCCCAATTGACCAAAAGGCGTCGTTCCCACCCAAGGAGAACTTTTTCTGATACGGAGTACCCCGAAGTCACTGTGAACATGGTGGGTCCAAGCACATCGCCAAGAAGTAAGAAAAAATAACCGATAGTCAGCTCTGACTGTTGACACTCTAAAAAAGACAAGATTCTGACTGGCCTGAACAATGTCTAAACTTGTTGACATTTACAAAAGACAAGTGACAGATAAGCTGACGACCAGTTTTTACCCATCTTCAAGAGACAAGGAAGCAACTTGGACTCTACTATCTAGTGAAGCAGACATTAAGCCCAGATTGTCTCTAAATAGACCTCAGCAGGTCTAAGATGCTAGCACTTACCATCACATGAGCCCAAAGGGATAGCCCCGCCTGAGAGGCTAAGATCATCCAACTTCGCCTTGAAGCCATTCACAGCTCCGCCAGGGAGCTAAATTATAGCTTCGCCTGAAGTGCTCAGTTAACTCCACAGAGAGTTAGCTTCGCTTGAAGCAGAAGAATGTTCGGTAGCTTCGCCACAGACGTTATCTAGCTCCGCTGAAGAGCTGTCTTCTGACTTCGCCAGATGTCTCTTCCTGCTCCGCTGTGAGCTCGACGCGGATGCGCCGCTGCGGGTCTGCTATGGTCAACCTTTGACCAATTAAATCTCCAGATGAGATCAAATCTAATCAGGATTGAGATCAAATCCAATCAAGATCAAATTTGACAATTGATTGTCATAATCTCTTGACTCTCCTAAAACGAGTAAGAAGATCAAGGGAAATCCTCCAACTATATGGCAAGGATAAAAACAGATCAAGAGGATCAACCGACCTGCTACTTTAGCTTCGCAGAAGTTGATCCTAGCTGATGATCGGGGCGGAACTACTAGCACTCAAAAACGTGTAGTTTGTGAAATCGATGTAAAAGCTCACATGTGCTAATATACCCTCGATACTTCCGTTATAGCACTGGCTCAACAGGTCGAATCCATAGGGACGGGAGGCGATAGAAGCATTAACAGTTTCTATTCACGTTGTTTGTTAACAGTTCTTCTTTGTTAAAGAATTAGAAAAAGAAAATTAAAAGAAAGGAAAGAAAAACAAGCATGTGGTAGGTGAGGAAGGCGAGGAATACGTCGATGAGAAAAAACCAAAGAGAAGTGGTTTGTAAAGTAAAATAGAAAAGAAGAAGAAGCTTGTAGTAAAGAAAATGAAAACAAAGACAAACAAAGAAGCGGTGAAAATAACAATGAAAAGGTACTTTGAAAAATAGTTTCTAAAGTAAGATAAAAGAAAACTCATGGCTACTAACTACTAATTGATCCACTAACTATGCTAACCTCTTAATGATAGTTGCCTCACATATTGATCCTCGGCCATCACTAATCCTTGGCTTCAAGAGACGATACAAAGCATGGCAAATGAGATGGTTCTTCACATTCAAACAATACATCCATACCACATAACAAGTTGCAAGCTACTGTTAAATCATCAAAACCGGTTGAGGTGAGCATGAAATAAAGTTAGCATTTGCAAGTTAGCAAGTTAGTGGTTAGGTGTTAGAATGTTAGAAACCATCATCATGAGCCATCAATGGCTCTTGCAAGAACAAGGCCTTATAGAGGCTACTCGATTCATGTGGATTATCAAGTGGTTAGATGGTTAGTGGTTAGTAGTTAGATTGTCATGAGAAGAAGAAAAGTTAGCAAAACATCATGTAGAAGATGAAAGAGATTACAATGGAGGAGAAAGGAGGCACCTTTACATAGACTGTCACTATCTATTACATCAATCCCTCTCTATCTCTCTCTCTCTCTGAATCTCTCAGCCCTACTACAAGATCTAAAAATAAAATAGCATAACAAAATACTAGAAATGAAGAACACCTACCTACACTAACCTAAAACATAGAGAAAATCAGAACCTACTCCTAAAAACGAAGAACTGCTCGTTTTGGACCTGTACAGGGTTTATATAGGCAGAGGAAGCATCCAGAAGACGAAACGGGGCCACGCGTCGAAAATCGACGCGTGGCTCCACTCTATTGCCGCGGGAACGCGGCTATTGCCGCGTTTTCGCGGCAATACCAGGGACGTAGGTCCCTGGTTTTTGCGAGAACATTCCTCTGGCTTCCAGGGTCTTCGTGGTATATTCCTTTTCTGGTACTTCCGCTCGAATATTCGTCTGACGTGCGCAGAAGTCTAGATTCGACGTATCTTCTAGATAATCTCTTGCTTGGCCTTCAAGTAATGCGGGATTAATTACCATAAAATGGAATTAATTAGGCTCTTATTACTCCTTTGCCCTTAAACTCTAGATTTACCTGCAATAGAGACCAAAACACGGTTTAGACCGACAATTTATTCATAAATTGGTGGAAAAATGCGATATAATAATGCATAATTGTAGACTAATCACACCCCCACACTTATTTTTTGCTCGTCCCGAGCAAAACAAGAAAAGAAAACTATACTACAAATATTATTACACCACTTTCGCAGGTGACGCGATTGCACTGAGCGTGTGCAACAAGTCGTTAAACCTCTACGTTACCCCTAGAGGAGGAGTTTTATCTCCTAAGGGTTTTCAGCGGATTGCACCCACAAAATCCATGAAGAAAGAAGAAAATGTTAGTATTTTGAAAACACAGTTTGAAGGAGAGACAAGTTTTCAACATATTTTTGCAAAATATAAGCGATCTAAGGTCATAAGTCCACCAAAAATCATTCTTTCTTAAACTTAGTCTCTATGCAAGATCTTGTCTTTAATTAAGGTAAGAATTCAAAATTAGATTGAATATTTTATCTTTCATAAAATCTAAATAATATGCACTTTGTGATAGTGAAGATTTCTGAGATTTCAACTCTAACCATCAAGCCATTTATTTATATATATATATATATTCTTTCTTTTTCTTCTTTTTTCTTCCCTTAGTTTTCTTAGGCTTTCTAGTTCACCCATGTAGCGAGCCTATAACCGATGACTCCCAAACCAGACGGTTTTAGGGCATCAGATGAGAAAACATCCCTCGGGTTTAAGGACTCGAGTAAACAAGGCCTCAAAACTAAGGGGATTTATTTGTTTATTTTGACCACCGTTAGGCATGAATAATCATGCTTCTTGAGGCATAATTCTCCAGCTTAATAAGTGATGATTTTTTTATTATTTATATTTTTCTTTTTATTTATGGCATTTTAGGTCTTTATTTCCATCCCAAAAATTGTGTAAGTATGATGTGCATACTATCTAAGGCAGAAAATTCAAGATAAAATTATCTCCCCAATTTATCTTACTTAGCCTATAATTTTAAACAAGATCCATTATTTCGACTGGGTTTAAGATGTCATAATTAAGGCTTTCTAATTTCTAAGATCATCTTAATTTTCTTAAAAATAAACCAAAACTTTGTCTCTTGTTTTAAAAAGTTTTTAAAGAAAGAGAAATTCCTATACAAAAGGGAAGATTTCTAAAAGTATCCTAAAAGAAGTGTAAAAGAAAGAAAATCTAAAAACTCTATGTTAGTAAACCCTCCCCCACACTTATCTCATGCATTGTCCTCAATGCATCGTGATATATGTATGCATGAAACAAATAGAGAGGGAAGGAAAAATAACCTCAAGGTGGTGGTTCCGGTGGCGGTCTGATTGGTCCATGAAATGCGGCCCAATCCAACTTGCGTGGAGTCCGGAGGAACCCACCAGAGACCTCCATAATACAACCCACTAGAAAAATGTATATATTTATGATTTTTATTAAAATTTAACCCCATCCAATTTTCAAATTTTCAAAATAATTTCAGAGTCAAATTTATCAAGCCCCTTGTCCCAGAAATGAATGATTGATTTGGACTCAGGAAATATAGGAACTAATACCGACTCAGGAAAATGACTTAAATCAAGTAAAGGTTCGGGAGTCGAGATCGGTTCAGGAAATGGGTCCAAATCAGGAAGTTAAAACTCAAGTCCACATTCATTTCCCCATGATGGAATGTGACTTTCGAAGATTGGTGATTCAAGTTCAAGAATGACAGGTATGGGAATCAAAACTGACTCTAAAATATTACTCAAATTGGGTAATATAACAGGAGTCAATAATGGTTCAGGAATTTGAACTGGATCACAAATTTGAGGATCAAAGTCACATTCCTCATTGAGTTCAATTCCACAAAAATGAGAACTTACCAATTTATCAATGAGACTTTCAAAAGTATGAAATTGGTCAAGTTCAATATGATCATCATAAATGATTGGTGATTCAATTTCACAATGGACTGGCACTAGATCCAATACTGACTCGGGAAAAAGATTAAACTGAGGTGAAGAAATCGGAGTCATAATTGAATCAGGAAGTAAAATTGAATCACTAATTTGAGGTTTATGATCATTTTCATGTTCAAGTTCAATTTCAGGAAAAGGATAACTTGCCAAAATGTCAATAGGATCTTTAACATTTGAAGTTTGGACAAGTTCAGATGGGTGTGCTGAAATTGAATCTTGATTTCCAAAACAGCATGACTCTTTGGCTCTGATAGAATGTTTAGTGACATCAGGAATGGTCAAACGATGAGAACGGAGACTTTTGACCATCATATCGATGTCATGATTACGAGCGTTTTGAGCCTGAGTCATGGCTTCAAGCATCTTTTCATAGTTGATAGGTTCATCGTTTTGTTGAAAAGATGAAGTGTTGTTTTGGAATTGGTGGTGAAATTTTGAGTCCATCAGATTTTGTGATTGTTGTTTGGACTCACGCATACTCATTTCCAATTTGATGGTTTTCTATGTGGAACTGAATATGAATCTTGAAAATGTTATAGAATTGGAGAGGCCCTCATTTTCTGAAGTTGTCACTCAACCTCTTGTAAATTGGTTTCTATACCCTTTTCTGACTCAGATTTTTCATCAATGGGAGGTCCAGAAAAAGGAGTATAGGAAGCGAAAATCGGGGAATGAATATTGTGTAAATTGTGGACAAGGTGGACAAGGAGGTTGAAAATTAAACTCGGGGGAGGTGAATCCCCATTGACTCTGTGACGAGGTGAAATTATTTTGGAAATTATAGTCATAAGAATGTGGGTATGAGTTGTATTGATTCGGATAAGTCCAACCCGATGTATCTAGTTGGTGCATATTGTAAAAAGCCGAGTTGGAATTATCCGAATCGAATGGGGTGGTGTGAAATATGGATTCATATTCGGATTGAAAGAATTGTTATTGTTGAATTCCATTTCATAAATAATCACAAACAAAAAGAAAAATCAAACAACAAACAAAAAGAAAAAAAAATCAAAACCAAGCCTACAGTAGGGTTGACCTAGACCTAGACGACTCTTATGAGTCCGAGATGTCCCTAGGGGCCAACGTCTATCAATTTTTATTAGGACTTGAGTTGTGCGAGTAGGGAGGTGGTTTTGGGCTAAGGGTGATTAAATCCCACCTTATCTTGTATGGGTTTTGCCCTAAGTTCAATTCGTGCAAGTGTGCAATATAGACAAGAATATAACATAAAGCAATAATCACCCACGTGTTTGTCCTATGCTATATGCAATGCCATATGTACACCTCCATCCAAATCACAACAACAGAACAAAATACAGTATATTGGAATTGAATTGACACGTGCCTAAATGCAAATGTCTAAACCGTTTTAAAAGCGTCCAAATACCGTATTTTAGTTCTTTAATTTATTGCGGTGTTTAGGCAATCAAAGCAGAAAAATAATAATACAGATCAACTAGCTATTACAATGAACACATCCCAGCACAACAAGATATAGAATTATCACAAAAAGGCCGCATTTTCGCGGCAAAAGTCGCGTTTGCGCGACGGTTCTTTAAAAGCTGGGGCCCTGCTTTTAAGAACAGGAAGATGCAAAGCTAGTGTTTATTCTGCAATGTTAAAATTCTATAAAGAATGCCCTGCACACCAAAACAGAGAAGCCAATGTTAACAAAAACGTGAAATCAAAACCATTTCTATCCTCGGCAACGGCGCCAAAAATTGATGATCGGGCCGGAACTACTAGCACTCAAAAACGCGTAGTTTGTGAAATCGATATAAAAGCTCACATGTGCTAATATACCCTCGATACTTCCGTTATAGCACTGGCTCAACGGGTCGAATCCACAAGGACGGGAGGCGATAAAAGCATTAACAGTTTCTATTCACGTTGTTTGTTAACAGTTCTTCTTTGTTAAAGAATTAGAAAAAGAAATTAAAAGAAAGGAAAGGAAAACAAGCATGTGGTAAGTGAGGAAGGCGAGGAATACGTCGATGAGAAAAACCAAAGAGAAGTGGTTTGTAAAGTAAAATAGAAAAGAAGAAGAAGCTTGTAGTAAAGAAAATGAAAAAGACAAACAAAGAAGCGGTGAAAATAACAATGAAAAGGTACTTTGAAAAATAGTTTCTAAAGTAAGATAAAAGAAAACTCATGGCTACTAACTACTAATTGATCCACTAACCATGCTAACCTCTTAATGATAGTTGCCTCACATATTGATCCTCGCCATCACTAATCCTTGGCTTCAAGAGACGATACAAAGCATGACAAATGAGATGGTTCTTCACATTCAAACAATACTGTATGCGCCAGAAAGATGAGGAGATAGTGATGGGTGTAAAGATTTCCTTGAATCAAATGAAACTATTATAACCAGACTTTTCCTTCCAGTTACAAGGGAGGGAGGATGTTGAGTCTTTAATCCCCCTTTGTTTAAGGCTGGTTCTTCGTGTGGCGGTGGAGAGTGAGTCTTGTTCTCTGTTGACCGATGACCGTCGGGGGATCTTCTCTCTAGCTGGTAGAAAGAGTAACACAGCTCTGTCTACCAAACTCTCAAAGAGAAGGTAGGCGAAGAGCAGCTCGTACGCAGCAAGCTTGACGAAGAGTCTTCTCTCTCTCTTTGTTGATGATCTCCTCTTTGATGCCTGGTCCTTCTTTTTTTTTTTTACCGCCCCCTCTTCTCTTCTGATTTTATTGCCTCGACCTCATAGCAAACGAGGCTATTTATAGAGGTCCTAGGGGGTGAACGTACCCCCTGAAAACGCTCCACAATGAGGGGCCACTTCCCACTACTTGTGCGGTGACTGGCCCCGTAATCCGGGTGGTTACAACTGAGGCGCGGGTTTAGACCCACGCGCCTTATTGCTGAGACGCGGGTGTCGAGCCAACGCGTCTTGATGCTGAGACGCGGGTGTTGAGCCAACGCGCCTTGATGCTGAGACGCGGGTGTCGAGCCAACGCGTCTTGATGCTGAGACGCGGGTGTCGAGCCAACGCGTCTAGAACTTGAGACTCTGCTTTTATTGGCTTGTCTTTTAGTGACTTTTAGACAGCCTACAGAACCCCCTCCAAAGTTTTCGATATTCCGCAGTTAACTGGAACGGATTTCGAAATACTTTGGACTCTAACTGAATTCACCTTCATGACTGGACTGTTGATGCTCCGGGTTCGATCTTATCTGGAGTTGGTCTTCATGAGTATACTGTTGAACTCTTTGAAACCACCAGAGTTGATCGTGTCGAGTGTCTAGATACACAGTCTAAACCTCCCCGATTGCTTTTTAAGTCTGTCGTGGGTGTGCTTTAAGCCAAGAGTGGTTGGTCTTCTGCTTGTGCCAGTGTACTGTTGAACTGATTTGTAGAAGCAGGAGGCCGAACGCAGGTTCCTTTTGAAAAGCAGAGATGATACTGCTTTAAAGACGCGACTTCCATAGGGTGCGTCTTTTGGCAATGGAAATGCGACTGATCTTCCATAAGGCAGACGCGATGTTAGGCCCGCTTGGACGGACGCGGACTTAGGAAAGACGCACCTCTAATAAAGACGTGATTTTCTGAGCGCAACGCGACTTTCTGGGTGCATTTATGGTGGTGCTGACGGGGCACGACCATCGAAGAGGCGTGTCCGTTGGGTGCGAATCTGTGCCATGTCATGATTGCGCTACCAGTTGGCCTGGGGGAACCGGCGGGACTTCGCCTTTTGGCGCGTGGGTCATGATTGCGCTGCCAGTTGGCCTGGGGAACCGGCGGGATTTCACCTTTTGGCGCGCGGGCTTCCTGGTTCATTAAATGATTCGCTCCACGTGTCAAGCGATGACTCGCTGCAGGGCTACGGTGCGCGATCTTCGCTGCAGAGAAATTGATTTGCTCCACGCGTCAAGCGATGACTCGCTGCAGAACTAATCGAGCCACGCGCCGCGTATCTTCGCGAATCCTTGTGCCTATAAAAGGCAACAGTTGGAGAGAGATCTCTTCTTCTCCGAACGCACTTGCTTAGAGAATTAAGAAAGAGAATTTTTCTTCTCTGTTCATCTCTTGAACTATTCAACTCCGTTACTGGATTTTTGAACGGTTCATCTCCATTACTAGCGATGGCACCCAAGACCAAGCCAACCGCATCGTCCTCAAAGGCGACCGTTGCCGAGCCCAAAGGGGCGCTTCCTCTGCGCAGGGCGTTATTTTCCGAGGTAAAATGCCATTTAGGTTAAACTTCACCATTACTAGAAGTTTGAGGAACCCTAAAAGACATCTTTTTAGAGGAGAACCATTAACACAGGATATGAACCGGTTTGATTCTCAGACGCGGTCTCAGACGCAGTCTTTGAGTTGATAACCAAGGCGCGGGTTTGACGTCCTGGTGCCAGTGGGCTCTGCACTTCGGATCCTTCACTTAGAATATTTCTAATTGTGAAGGGTTCGGACGCGGTCTTGGTTTGCAGAACGCGGATTTGATCCTTGCGTTCTGTGCCATCAGCTGCCGATTTTGATGAATCTGGCACCTGAGTCCAAGCACTTAGAATTAGAAATTTTTGTAAGTCTTGGTTTGCAGAACGCGGATTTGATCCTTGCGTTTCTTTCACCTTGACGCGGATTTGCAGGTCTGGACGCGGATTTGATAATTCCTGCGTCCAGTATCTCTTCTGCATCTGGGCGTGGATTTGCAGGTCTGAACGCGGACTTGATAATTCCTACGTCCAGTATCTCTTCTGCGTTTGAACTGCAGACACTTGGTATTTTTTTTCTTCTTATTTCGGATAAGATGTCTGATCAAGTGCCTTTTTCTTTTGCAGTGCCACACCCTACTGCCCTACTCGCCAAGAATCGCCATTTTGGACATGTAGGAGGTGCCGACCATAATTTGACCTTTGTGCTGCAAAGGACTGTACCTGTGACTGCTGACCGGTCGCAGGAGCGTAAGAAAAGGCTTTCTGATGTTGACAGGACAACCCTTGGGCGCTTATGACTGATGCAGCATTCCAAACAGATGCTCGCGTCAAGCTAGAGAAGCCTACCTTCTTCTTTGGAGATTGTATTGGCGATGGCGGCTATTCCACGTATGATGGAAATTATAGATGGCTCCGTCAGATAGGGGATAGAAGATTCTTTCTTTCAGACATGGAGAGGATGTTCCCGCTGTCTTACCTCCAGCACATGTCCGTCCCGCGGAAGATGAAATGGGACGTTTCCCGCTACGTCCCTGAGGTTACCCTCGGTGACTTGGGCTCCCAGAGGGTATACCGTCATGACAGTCATGATAGGGCGGTTCTCGGCCTGTTCCCCGGGTCGCGCAAGTCTGATCTCCCAGTCGGGGAGATACCAAAACTCGGCACTACTTTCCTCAACTCGTTCATGCAAGTAGAGGGTGATTATCCGGTCGAGTTTCGCGCGCCCGGTGGGTTCATACCACTGAGAAGTATTGGTGGTACAGGATGGTGAGCTTCGTCCTTGCCAATCTTGGAGATCTGCTGGAGCATGTGGGGCTGTATTCAGCAGTCAGGGCCGTGCAGTGGGGAATCCAGTCAAGTTCTCAGAACTTCTTCGGGATCCTGGAGCGTTACAATCCTTTGACGGGGACATTCTTCACCCCGGTCGGAGAGATGGGCCTTGCCCTGCACGAGTTGCATGAGGTCTCAGGGCTAGCAACAGGGGATTCTCCTTATGAGGAATATATCCCAACCACCGAGGAGCTCAACCTTATGAAGGAAAGGTCTCCTCAAATGTACGAGACTTATTGGGAAGTGTTATGCCACTTCTATATTTGCGGCCAGCTAACCACTTTGAGGTCGGGAGGAGTCAAGCAGCTGTCTTGGGCCAGCTACTTGTTTAACGGTGTCAACAAGAAAGACCATCCGGTCACCCGACTGGTTCCCAGCTCCGACGAGGAGATTGAAGACAGGATCACCCAGGCTCCTGAAGGCTTCTACACCACAGTTTCGAACGAGGACGATTTCGAACCTGATATGGTTTTCGAAAGCTTTTATAATCAAGCCCGGATTCCTATCTCCGATCGAGCACTGTTGGCGGGCTTCTTGATGCTGTGGTTGAAGCATTGTGTGGTGCCCACGCTGCCACACGAAGTCATTGTCGCCGATGTAGTGTATCCGGCGGTGCTCCTGGCCTATGGTAGACCCGTAGCCCTTCTCCCGGCCATGGTGGCTGGCATTCAGAGCGGGTTGCGGGCGTTAACCCACAGCTTCTGTGAGGCGGGAAAGGCTGTCGACTCTCAGGGGAAGCCGATCGTTGATGCAGAGGGGAAGCCGACGGTGAAACGCCCCAACCCTCGGGTCGAGTTGCCATACACATACCTGATGGCTTGGTATGTGATGCACTGTCCTTCCTTGATGACGTCGGTGCCCTGGAGTGAGGGTTTTGTCCCTTTCGTGCAGCGGTTGGAGAGTTCGGACTGGCGTAATTCTTACATATATTACGTCCGGAAATGCATTTCAGATGCTACGAACTACCAGCTGAACCGCTGCTTCCCCGAGATCCCTGGTGCATCTTTCGGGGATCTATTTATTGATTCTGCGGGCCCAGATGACTTCACGAAGCTGTCCGCGGGAGTCTTCTGGTAGTTGGTCAATATCCGGCCCGGGTATGTGCTCTTCCGACAAGGGACTTCATGCACGATCGAGCCGTATATGCCGAGTTGTTTTGCCCGTCAGTTCGGCTATGATCAACTCTACGTTGGCAATCCTAATGCCCAACTCGCCTTCGACGGGAATTTGTTCGAAGGTGCTCGGGCTTGGTATTACAGCGTGGCCGGAGGGACAGAAGCAACTTTCCGCTTGCCTATAGAAGGGCCAAAATGCCGTATGAGCTTCAGCTTCTGCACCTGGTACTTCCAGGTCAACCAGACACCATACTTTATTCCGGAGTATTCATGCATTGAGAGTATCAATGCAAATCTCGAAGCAAAGTCGGGGTCCGGGAAACGCTCGCGAGGTGTGAGCAGTATCTGAAGGCTCTGAGGGAGGTCGGGAGAAGGTCAAGAGAGGAGCCGCGAGCAACAAGGGCGGAGTCGCGACCAACAAGTGCGGAGCCTCGACCAACTAGGGCGGAGCCGCGACCAGCCAGGGCTCGACAGGCGGTGGGCAAGCGTCGTCAAGGCTCTACTTCCACTGCTGAGCCTGCCCCAAAGAAGGTTCGGAGAGGCTTGACGGCGGCAGTTTCTCTATCTGCGGACATCCCTTCTGTGTTGGGAAGCCGGGGGAGGAAGAGGTGGACAAGGATGACACTCCCTTAGTCCATGCCCACAGGTTACACCGCAGGAGCATCAGGATTGCAGAGGAAGGGAGCCTGCGGACAGGCCCACCGCCACTGACGAGACCGAGGAGCTCGAGGTCGATATAATGAGCGGATGCGATGTTGAGATTCCGGGGATCTCAGCTCAGCCTGAGTCTTCCTCAGCTCAGAGGAGGGATGAGGTACAACAGCCCAGGTCTCCTTCTGTCTTCGTCCAGTCCTCGGATGGTTGACCCCAGTCCTACCACTGGGGTGCTTAGAGGCAAGGCTCCGGCTACCGAGGCCACTCACGTTGAACTGTCGTCTTCCTTATCCGACACGGAAAGCGACTTTGAGAATGAGGTCAACTATGGTGACGAACCCGCTCCTCCTGATCCGAGCAAATTCTCACATATCTCGGAGGAGGAAATACGTGGGTGTGAGCCGGCGACGACGTCACCACAAGCGGTTGCTCCTGCTGAAGGTACTCTTTTCACCTTCTGACCTGATCTCCCTTTTCATTTTGAAGAGGAGGCCTTAACATTCTCCTTTTATGCTGCAGGATTGGCTAAGGATACCGAGGCTGCAACCTCCTCGCATATCGAGGAGATGGTGCAAGAGTTGACCCAACCGGAGGGAGTCGAGACTCTAGCCGCCGGGATGCCTCCAGAGAAGGCAACGACTGAAACCGGGGAGACTTCCACTCCGCGGATGATGAGGCAACCACTGAAGCCAGGGAGGCTTCTACTCTGCAGGGTTCGATGCCTCCAGAGAAGGCAACGACTGAAACCGGGGAGACTTCCACTCCGCGGGATGATGAGGCAACCACTGAAGCCAGGGAGGCTTCTACTCTGCAGGGTTCACCCAAGGATTCGACACTTCCGGACCTCCAGCTTGGTAAGGAAGTTTTGATGTCTTGATTGTTCCTCTCTTCACCATTATGGCTAATGTTGAGATAATTTACAGAGAGAACTGAGGGGGCCCAGGTAGAGAGTCTGGCGATCAGTGTCCCTCCAGAAGGCCATACGGCTCAAGCCTCTGCTGAGGTTTTTGAGGAGGCCGAGCTCACTACCCTGTCGTCAGCTGTGGCGGTTCTTGCAGAGGTGGTACCCCCAGAAGCGCCAGTGGCTGCTCTTGTTCCTGCCGTATCCGTGGTCAGCTCGACTCTTGCGCCAACAAGGGGATCGGGGAGCACTTCGGATGATGATATCATGGAGCTTTTAACACGCCAGGCGGTGCAGCAGTTCCTTAGCTCGATGCGAACATGCATCGACTTTGTCCTGACTAGGGGTAGCTCTCTTGAGTTCGCCCAGATGTTTCTCGGGAACCAGGTCGAGAACATCAAATTGGCCGGAGGCCCTTCGCTAGCTCAGGCAAGTCAGCTGCTGGTGGATCAGCTGGGACAGCACCTGAGGGAGCTTCGATCCCTGGAGGACAATACCGGTTCATCTCATGAAGCCCAAGAAGCACTGAATAGGCTCCTTGTCGCTCAAGAGCAGGAGCGAAAAGAGGTGGAGGAAAAGATAGCCGATAACACTCGCCTTCTTGAACGTGTCCAGGCTGATCACCAAAGGCTGGCGATTGAGTCCGAGGAGTCAGAGACGATCATACAGGCTGCAAAGCAGGCTATACTTGACTCTCGGGCTGTTATAGCCAGAGCTGAGGCCATGATCGTCTTCAACGAACAGAGGCTTGCTACCTCTGAAAAGAGGTTAGCGGAGTTAGAGGTTGCCAAGGCGCAAGCTGAAGCGGACCTCTCTGTTCGTTCGTCCGAGCTGGAATCCCTCCGAGTGCAAGCGCAGAGATTTTTGTCTGAAACGGATCTGCGGGCCCGAGCTCTCATGGAGGTTGAGAAGGCGCGCCAACATAAGATACATCGCCTTAGAGAGCAAATCCGTTCTTTGGCAGACCAAGACTTGTAGCCTTTCTTTTTCCTTTTTTTTTTTAGAAAAGGACACTCTGTTCACTAAGAGTGTTTTGTATTAACTTTTATCATTTTTGATATAATAAAAGTCTTTGAAGTTTTTTGGTTCCACCTCCTTTGCTGCCTTGCTGTGGATGAATTCGACCTTTTGATCACAATCTTTGATTAACTGACTGTGAATGCTGAACTTAGGTGAGACTAAGTTCTTTAAATGAAACGCGACGTTCGACCCATAGGACCTTAGGCAGTAGGGACTTAGGTGGAACTGAGTCCTTTTAATGAGACGCAGCGTCAATCCATAGGGAGACGCGGTCATCAGTTCATAAGAACTCAGATAAAACTAAGTCCTTTTTGATGAGACGCGGCATTGATCCGTAGGGACAAACGCGGCTTTGAGTAACGCGAATTTGTCCTGTCAATGAAGACGTGACTTGAGCGGATGCGAGGGACGCAGCCTTGTGTATTTTCCACTAATCTCGGAATGGACTAAGTGCTTTCCCTTAGAAAGGGCCCCGTTTGCTGAAGGGACGCGACTTCGAGTCACGTGGACGTTCCTCTAAAACGCGGGTGAACGCCTTCCAATTTGAGAAAGGGGACGCGGATTCTTGGACGCGGCTTTCCCATCTGCGTTTAATGCAGCCGGACGCGGCTTTCCCATCTGCGTTTAATGCAGCCTGACTTAAAGATTTTACGAGATCTTTGACCGTCAAGTCTTCGCTGACGATTGAACGTCAAGTCTTCGCTGACGATTGGGAAATCGGTCATCCATTGTTTCCCGAAGCAGTTGTCCACGCGTCGGTTTTTCATTAGACTTGGGCGTTAATGCCCTTTAATGCAAAACCGGCGCTGACGGTTTGAGATCAGCGCCTGCGACGCTTCCCGAAGCGACGTTCCACGCGTCAGCCTCCCATTGGGCTTTGACGGTCGTGCGGTCATTAAGGCCGGTGGTTTTAATTAATGAACCATTAATGACCGTTATCAGGAGTTGCCTATAAATAGGACTCACCCCCTCTCTTTAACAGCGGCTGCTTAGACCGTGCTCTGTTTGAGAACGAGTACTCTGAGGGACTCTGCCTTCTCCCTTCAAGGACCCTATCAGGGGTTTGCCTGCATGGATGAAGGTGCCTCTGTGGATGAAGATGACCCAGAGCTTTCATGCCTCTGTTTGGTCTCTTCAATAGATTACCACTGTCAAGTGATTTCAATGGCAGGAAGCGTCTCTTTGAGCACTTTTTACGTCCGCGTCTCAACGCAGATAGTTCAACTCTTAACAGAGGCTTCTGCGGGTATGCCATGCCCACTTACCATGACATTTTGGATCCAACCAAGTTTGAATTTTAGTATACCTCTTAAAGAGATATCATCTGGACCTTCTTGTAAAGTCGTGGTTGGTGCATTCCTCTTCTGGAATTTGCGCCCTCGACTTGAATTTCCCTAGATGCGAGTATAGAAGTCTTTGGTACTTGGCCGCGGCTTTACTCATGAAGCTCGCGTTTTAAGGCCACTGACTTGGATGAATTCCAACTCGGGTTGAAGGCTTCAGACCCAGATCTTGCAACTCCTGTTCCCCAACAGAGAGATGGCAATTTTCGGCGTCTGATTCTCTGCGCACCTTGTATCTTAGACGCGATGTGGAGTTAAGTCGCGTTTGCATTCTGTGTGTATCACAGTCTCGCTCGCGTCTGTTTTTATTGTCACAGGACTCTGGCTCGCTGCGCGGATCATTCCCGCGTCTGCGGCCTCTGAAAATAGCCGCGTCTGTGACTTAGTTTTCTTCTGTTAAGTGTACTAAGCTCTGAATTATCTGATTCCCTGTTTGCTTTTTTGCAGGTAGGCTTGGTCATTCTTCTTCATGTTCGCTAAGTCCGTGGGAGAATATATCGGACGGCGAACTTGTTCGATGTTCGTCCACAAGGGAATATATTATGGTCCTCGTCGTCCACAAGGGAATATATTATATCCCTGACGAGGACTCGACTCTTGCCAAGGCCTCTTCAGATCCACTGCACCAATCATGCCTGCTGGCAAGAGATGGTCAGGGTAAGTATGGCGGCGAGGAGGTTACGGTGGACAGGCGGCAGATAGGATCCTCTTCCTCTCCCATTCCAGAAGTGACATCGAGGACTTTCCATGTCTGCTGGATGGCCTGCTGGGAAAGGGATGCTCATGAACGAAGGGTTGCAGAACTTTCTGCTGCCACCGGACCTCAAGAACACCATTGCTCTTAGCTTAGTCAGCTAGGGCTCTTTCGATGTTTACATCATGCACCATCCTGTACTTGGAATCAGATGCGGCTTCAAGGAGTGAGTGCAACCTCTGAGAGAGAGAGAGGGACTTCTTTGTACTCCTTAATTGTAACACTCCATCTTATTGTAAGAGAGCGTTTGACTGTAACACTCAATCTTATTATATAAGAGAGCGTTTTTGTATCACTTTCATATGCCTGGAAATAAATAAAAGTGACACTTCTCTTTTTGCCTCTTTCATTGTCTTAAACTTTTTTTCTTCAGTTAGACGCATAGAAGCAAAGAGTCTTTGGCTTTGTCAAAATTATGATGGTAATTTTAATAAGTCAAACTTTGTGGAGAAAGATCCTATTTCAGGAACTCTCATGATACTGTCAGAGGTGTAATATTGACTTGACAAAGATAGAATTTTTTATGGACTTGCCACTTTATAAGAGAAAGTGACAAGTAGAATTGGTACCCCCAGGGAGGGTGAACTTTTATCAAGTGTTTGGGATTAACTTGATTGAGCTCAACTGGGGATTTGATGGAAACACTGTTGATGGTGTAGTATTAACCTAACAATGTTTTTTAGGTAGACTTGTTATTCTGTTGAAGAGAATAACAAGTGGGACTAGACTCGTAGGGAATCTAGGAAAGTTTGTTACCGTCAGAGGTGTGATATTAACTTAACGGGTTGAAAGTGGTCTTGTCAGAAGTGTAATGTTAACTTGACAAGGATGTGAGTCAGAGGTGTGATATTAACTTAACTCAGAAGTGTCACTATCATAGGTGTAATGTTTAACTTGACGGTGAGGGTAATGCTAGAGGTGTAATGTTGAACTTAGCATTGGTCATCTCGACTTGCATAAGGAAGTCCGAGGGAAAGTCATGGCCATAGGTGTATTGTTGAACTTAGCAATGACTTGGATGCTAGGGGTGTGGTGTTAACTTAGCATCATCCATTTCAGCTTCGGTGTGGAAGTCTGAAGAAAAGTGACTGTCAGAGGTGTAATATTAAACCTGGCAGAAACTTGATTACTGTTTAGAGGTGTGGTGTTAAACTTTAACAATAATTTGTCAGAGGTGTGATATTAACTTGACAAAGATTGACTCATGATAAGAGTAATTTGAGGGCCTGTCATTCTATTGGTGAGAATTGACAAGTGAAAATTTGAAGTGCCAGAGGTATAGTGTTAACTTAGCAAATTTGAAAGTTTGATACTCCGTGTAGAGTTAACAAGCAAAATTTGTACTCGACAAGGAATATTGAAAAGTTTACATTACCAGAGGTATAGTGTTAACTTAATAATGGTTGTATTTTGTAGACCTACCATTCTGTATATGAGAATTGGTAAGGGATTTTGAGGAAGGAGTGGAGCCAAGTCCACTCAGGATTTTTAGCAAACCCTCAGCTGTTAACGGATTTGAGGTGCCTTTACCAACTACCGTTTGAGTTGGGCTAGCCATGCTATTCCCCTCAGCATGATGAGTTGTCGAAGACTTATGTTGGGCTTAGAAGCCAACATTTCTTCTATCTTTAGCCGTCGGGGGCGTCGGATGTTATAATGAAGAAATTCTTCTTACTTTGATCAGAGGTGTACTTTTAACTTGATCAGCGGGAGAATACCATCTAAGGATAGTATTTCTTCAGGAACCTGCCATTGATCGGCATCATGAGTGTATCGCCGTTCGAGGTTATGAGGCGATATGACCCATTTGAGTAGACTGACTCTACTACAAATGGTCCTTCCCATTTGGGTTGGAATTTTCCTTTTGTCTTGTGCGTCATTACCATGGGTCTTCTGACTGCTAAGACAAGATCGCCTTTCTTGAAGGTTCGCACTTTAACTTTCTTGTTGAAGGCTCTGGTAATTCGAGCTTGGTAAAGCTCGATTTGCTGTTGGGCCTGCAGACGTTTACCATCTAAGGCCTCCAGTTCCTGGAGTCGCTGTCGATGCTTCTCCTCTGTTGTCATCTCTGCTGTCAAGGCGACGCGTAGAGATGGAATTTGGATCTCTAGTGGGAGCACGGCTTCACACCCATAGACCAAAGAAAATGGCGTAGCTTTAGTTGGGGTTCACACAGTTGTGCGGTAAGCCCATAAGCATTCACCCAACTTGTCGTCCCAGTCTCGTTGACTTTTCGAGACGAACTTTTTGAGAAGCTTGCCAATAGTCTTGTTGAAAGCTTCTGCGAGGCCATTAGCGGAAGGATAGTATGTCGTTGAGGACACACTCTGGATTCTGAACTTAGCGCAGAATCTCTGGAAAGCCTGGCTAATGAACTGAGGCCCATTGTCATGGACAATTCGCCGAGGTACACCAAAACGGTAAATAACGTGGTGTTTCACGAACTTGATCACGTTCGACGACTTGACTTCCTTCAAGGGAATGGCCTCAGCCCACTTAGAGAAGTAATCGGTTATTGCCAAAATAACCGATGTCCTTTTGATGATGGTGGGCTGATATGACCAACCACGTCCATGCCCCACATTTCAAATGGCCAGGTAGAGGCCGTAGAGTGGAGGTACCCTGGTGCTTGATGGATGAAATCGCCGTGCACTTGGCAGGCGTGACATCTCTTGGCATAAGTGACGGCATCAGCAATCATCTTGGGCCAGTAGTAACCCAATCTTTGGAGTCGATGTGCCAGTTTTGGGTCAGGTTGATGGGCTCCACACATGCCGTCGTGGGCTTCTTTCAATACCTCTCGAGCCTCCTTTGGTGAGAGGCACCGGAGCAAGATCCCGTCATGCGATCGACGATACAATGTTCGCGTAATCGCATTATAGTAGAATTTGGGGGCTTTCCTTCTAATGGCAGCCGCCTCTCTGGTGTCTTCAGGCAGAATGCCGTATAAGACGAAATCAATGTAGGGGAATCGCCAGTCTCTAAGCTCTGGACCGGTTGATGCTTCAAGTGCTTCTTCGCGGTGACGACCTCCCGTTGACTCCTGATAGTCCTCGAGTCCATTTCTCGGGCAATACAGGTCGTGGCTGTAGACGAATATCTTCTCCATTGCTCCAGCTGGAAGAGCTAAGGAGGCAGCCAGGGATGCGAGTGCGTCTGCGTGCGCATTTTGCCTGCGCGGTACATGGTCGATGTAGAAGCTTGTAAACCCCTCGGCCATGCGGATAGTCGCGTTGTAATAGGGTACTAAGTCTTCATGTCTGACTTCGTACTCCCCGCGAACTTGGCTGACGATGAGCTTGGAGTCGCGTATGCCTCGAGATTTTTAACGCCAATCTCATCGGCGAATTGCATCCCAATCAAAAGAGCGTTATACTCCGCCACATTGTTGGAACAAGGCTCAGTTAATGAGACAGCTCGGGGAATCACATAATTTTGTGGGGATACGAGTACTACTCCTACCCCTGCTACTACGTGTCCTTCGGGCTTGTTCTTGATGCACCGTCGAAGAAAAGTTGCCATACTTGACTTTCGAACGATGTCTGAGTCAGGCAGACTTCAGCAACTTCATCTGGGAGATCCTCGTAGACTTTGGCTGCCCTCGGATCTGGGTGCTCAGCTAGGAAATCCGCGACTGCTTGTCCCTTAATGGCCTTTTGTGGTAAAAAGCGCATCTCATATTGGGAGAGCAATATGGCCCATTTCGCCAGTCGGTCATTAACGATGAAAGTTTAGTCATAAGTAACCTCAGGGGGTTGACTTTTGATATGACGTTTATAGTTTGGCCTACCAGATAGTGTCGCATTTCTGGATAGCGAACACCAGTGCCAAACATTCCTTCTCAATCGGGTTATACCGATGTTCGGCTCCGATCATTGTTCTACTCAGATAGTAGATTGCTTGCTCACGTCCTTGATCGTCATTCTGAGCTAGTAGAGCTCCCAAAGAATGATCCATCGCTCGGACGTATACCAGGAAAGGCTTTCCGGATACCGGAGCTGCAAGGACTGTGGTTTGGGTAAGGTATTGTTTAATTTCCCTCGAACGCTTGTTGGCAAGCGTCGTACCAAATGAACGAGACACCCTTCTTCATTAGCTTAGTGAAGGGTTGGCATCTTCCGGAGAGGTTTGAGATGAACCTACGGATGTATGCCAATCGTCCTTGCAATCCCCCTGAGTTCCTTGAGATTTTCTCGGAGGTTGCATCTCCTGGATAGCGCGAACCTTTTTCGGGTCCAAGTGAATTCCGGTGGATGTTATAACAAATCCTAAGAATTTGCCACTGGCACCCCAGGAAGGACTTTGTGGGATTCATCTTCAATTGATGAGCCCGCATGATGTCGAAGACCACCTTCAGGTCCGCTATGTGATCACCTTTAGTGCGGCTTTTTACCGCGATGTCATCAACATAACATTCCACCGTTTTGCGTATTTGCTGATGGAAAATGGCGTTCATGGCCCTTTGGTATGTGCCCCTGCATTTTTCAGTCCAAAGGGCATGACGGTATAGCAATAAACCCCCAATGGTGTGCTGAAGGAGGTGTGCTTTTCATCGTCAGGATACATTTTGATTTGATTGTATCCTGAGAATCCATCCATGAAGGACATTCGTTCGAATCCACAAGTGTTGTCAATCATGACATCTGTGATTGGCAATGGGAATTCGTCTTTGGGACAAGCCTCGTTTAGATCACGGAAGTCGATGCAGATCCGGATCTTCCTATTCTTCTTGGCAACTGGGACAATGTTGGCTACCCAGTCGGGATATTGTTCTTCCTGATGAAGCCAGAATCAATAAGTTTTCTGACTTCTGATTGAATTGCCTCCATTATTTCTGGACGGAACGTCGCTGCTGTTGTTTGAAAGGTTTCACGTCCGGATTGATGTTGAGGCGGTGCATAGCCACTGAGGATCAAGTCCTGGCATGTCCTCATAATTCCAGGCGAAGACGTCTATATACTCTTGTACAAGAGATATTAGATCTTTCTTATCCGAAGGTGACAGGCCGTCACTTATGAAGATGGGCTTAGGGTTAGCCTCATCTCCTAGGTTGATCTGCATAACCTTGTCTTCTGTGGGTGGCTCGCACTGTTCAAAGCGGGTATCCAAAGAGTATTTAATGTTTGATCCAAGGATCTGTATCGGATTGATCATTTCTTCATTTCCATCTTCCAGGTGACTTGTCGAAACCATGTTCACTGAAAGTTCCTTGAAGATGTTGCCGACACTGAAATCTGACTCCCAAGATGATGTGTCTGAAGAGTAATCGTTGCTCGACGATTCTTGGAAATCGGAGGCTGATGGGACCGGAGTTGATACATAGCCCAACCCCCGGCGTGTCCGATGATAATAATCGGGGGCCTTCCCTTTCGGCACAAAGGATGAAGCAACGTCCTCCTTCCTTTGCCGAAGTTCAACCCGGGTTTGTTGGTCAGGTCGTACCCCATGCATCTCATTATTTTGAGCGCTTTTAGTTCGTAATGATCGAACTGAGGGGATTCTTCCTCGCCTTTCGATTCTTCGCGGCGTTGGTTCAGACGAGATTCGCCCAAAAAGAATTGTTTTTGGCCTTTCCGTCTTGCTGGAACCATAAATATAGATTCTTGCGCATTACCATTGTCTTGGTATGTCTCGAAGGACGATTTCACTGGTACATGCAATGATGTTAAGGCACCCATTGCCGACCAGAGATCGTCATCTATATCAGTACTAGTATCTGACGGTATTGGAATCAGAAGCACACACGGAAAAATACGCAAAATCTAAATCTTCATTAATATACCAACCGCCTATATCATCGGTGGTATTATCGACATCGGGCTTATTAGTGCCCGTTACAAGTGGTTCTAACTCCCACAGGCACTTTTCTTTCTCAGGCTCAGTGTCAGCCTCATTACCAGAGTCTGGCTCCTCTGGTTGTGGGGCTTCATCCGTCTCCACCGGATCTTGGTACAGCAAAGAGTCGGTGAAATAATTCTCGAACCCTTGAACGGATACCTTTCGGTGATTGGTACACAATGTTGCATATTTACCACATAATCCCCATGCATATGGCAAATAAATATATGATTTTTACTCATCTTCTCTATATATTTGCAGGTCAGGTTCACACTCTAATGGAGAGATAGCCCAATAATCACTTTAATTAGCAATAATTAAAGGGATTAAATCCAAGATTAAGATAAAGCCCAAATTTGAAATCAGAATCTAGAGAGATCCGCGTAACAACTGAAGATTCTAGAAGGCCACGTGGATAACAACTTCATAACAAATTCGTAACAGAAAGCGGAGATCCAACGGCCCAGATGAGCCGCAGAAACCCAATCCTGGCCGCAGATCTGTGGCAGATCTGCGGCCTCTGAGCCCCAGATTTCTGCCACCTGTTCGTCTTCTGAAGAGTTCTCTCTGAGCCTATAAATACTGCACCTGGACCTGCGAGCAAAGACTGAATAGAGAAGAGAGGAGAAATTAGTTGATGTTGTAATTTTCTTAAGTTTTTCTCTAGGTTTTAGTTCTTTAGTCCCTCTTCTTCTTCCCTAGAAATCATTGCAAGAGAGAGATGTAAGAGAGAGAGAGCTTGTATATCAAGGAGTGACAACTTGAAGCAATGCAAGGATTGATCCATTCTCTACTCCTCTACTTGAGCTTGGTTCTAGTTTAATTGCTTTCTTTACTTGCTTTCTTTAATTCATGCTTTATTTCCTTGCAATTTTACTTCATGCTTTGCTTTTATTTGTTAATGGCTTGTAGCTATTTTTCTACCATGTACTAGCTAACCACTAGCCTTGCCATCTTCACTAACTCATGGGTGATTGCTAGATTTCATCTGCAAGTTGGATGGTCTTCTCTTCTCCGATAGGTTAAACCACCCTTCATGCAATGGGAAAGTAATTAGATCAACACGCAAGACACATCTATGCCAATGACTCAAAGGCAAGCATCATTATCACGGAGTTTGGTAAGCTTTGGCAAGGTAGTAGGTAAGCTATGAAAAACACCTAGAGGGGGGGTGAATAGGTGTAAGTGCTAATCTAGAAACTAAATACAAACTAAGTGCGCTAAATGCGGAAGCTAATGCAAGTTATGCACAAACTAATACAATACAATAAGTGTAGCCGAATTCCCCTTGCGAGGCTCGGGACTAACTCCCCTTGATTCCCCTTAAATGGGTTGAGGTGCTATGTGAAGCTCTTGTTGGATGAGTATAAGTTAGGCACACACACACAAGCAATCCTAGCAATATGAAATACACACAATCAAGCCAAGCATATAATAGATATGACAATAAGAAATGCAAGGCACAACACAAGCAATATATGATATGAATGAATCAATGCTCAACAAAAGCAAGTATGATATGATGATGAGTATGATGCTTTGCACAATAAAAAGAGAGAGAGAGAGTTAGAGAGACAATGATCACAACGCAAATACCAAGATTTGTTTTGAGGTTCGAGCACCTTGCTCTACATCCCCGCCTACACCACGGTGTAGGATTTCCACTATCTCAACTCCCACCGAGGGAACCTCTACCGAAGAGGATTTCTTACAACTCTAGGAGTACCGAACTCCTCTCTCAACCAACAACCTCCACACAACCGAGGGGTTAGGCCCGTAGCCCAAAACAACAACCAATCCACACACCTCTACCGAGAGGCTCACAACCAAACACTATCACCTCTACCTAAGAGGGATCCACAAACACAATCACCCGATCACCTCTACCGAAGAGGATACAACAAGAATAAGGGTGTACAACTTAGAGGTTTACAACAACACCTCAAACCTCTCTTTTCTCTTTTTCCACAAAAACAAGATCCTAATAGTTTAGGATAGAAGATATGGCTCAAGTGTGAAAACTAAGTGTTTTTGGAAACAAGCAACAAAGAAAAACTACTTGGGAAATCTCTTGTATATGAATAGAAATAAAAGATCAAATCAAAATCCCAAAACCTAGTTCTCTTTGATTTTCCAAAAACCCAAAACAATAAAGATTAGAAGTTAAAGCCCAAAAACTACTTTTTAAAAAACTCTTTTAAACACTTCAGAAAACTGGAATTTTTCCTCTTAAAAATCTTGGCCAAAATCCCCAAAGAGATGGGGTTTATATAGCCCCTATACAAACTAGCCGTTAGGCTGAGCTGGCAGCTCTGACAGCATCGGTCGACCGGCCCGGTCGCCGCCAACGGTCAAAAATGTGACCGTTGGGCAATAGCGGTCGACCGGCCCGGTCGACCGAAAACATCCTGAGAGCAGAACTCTCATCTCGGTCGACCGGCCCGGTCGACCGTCCCAGAGACTCCAAAACGTGCACAGACTTGTGCACGTCGGTCGACCGTCCCGGTCGACCGGCCTTGGTGCGGTCGACCGTCCGGTCGACCGACTTGGCCTGTCAGCCAGTCCTTAGTTTCTGCACAGATACGGGATTTAAAAATAGGTCTTTTCACTCAATAAAAATCCCATAAATTCACAGTAAATCTAAAAAATTTTTAATCACAATAAAAACTGTTTTTCTAAAAATATGTTTTTCTAAAACTTGTTTTATCATTTTACTTTGATAACCAACTTGTGATAAAAATTTCAAGACATATATCAATCATATCAATTCATTTTTGTGTCTTGCCAATTTTATCAAAACAAAACTTGTATTTTATCAAACTAGAATTTCCAAAACATGAATAGGATAGTCAAAAGTTTGTTTAAAAAATTAAATGCATCATGTATAGAATGAAGCAACTATACTATATCAATTTAAACTTGTTTTGATAAACTATTCATGAAAACCAAAACTCAATCAAAAAACGTGTGTGATTTGTGCACTTGAGCATATCAACTAAACTAAGCTTTACAATGGATCTAAAAACTCTATCTAACTAGGATACCTAAGTCTTCTTGTCGATCTTCCATCTTCAAGTAGACTCGTCCAAACTCCATGATTCTCCAAGTGCAAAGGTATGATCTTAAGTTTTGGCAACCGAATCATCATGAATAGCTTCTATCAATCTTGTTGAAGCTAATCACCAACTAATATCCTGTTAATGATCTGAAACTTAGAAACACAAGAATATTAGTAAACATAACTACATGAGTTGATCATCATCAAAACTAGAGTGGAAGGCCATTGGGCCAACAATCTCCCCCTTTTTGATGATGACAAAACTCATGGAGTTAATATGCATGGATTAAAGATAAGCTTCAAGGAAGCTCCCTTAACTCATGCATAACAAATGAATAAATAAATATGCAATGAAAGCTTATGATTCTAAACAAGAGACATACATATTTTTCATATCTTATTGTTTATTTGCTTATGCATGAACTCAATATATGCAAAAACATAAAGAAGCATATATACTCTAGATACCAATTACAACAATTACAAAGCAAGCTTTGGATATCAATTAAACTTAATATTCTTGATATTAAAACATAATATATGCATATAAAACTCAAATACGTCTCCCCCTTTTTGTCAATCATCAACAAAGGGGTAAACAATCAAAACCATAGATAAAATGAGGGGTAAAAATCTTTCTCCCGCCCCCCCCCCCTTTTTTTTTTGTCAATTAAAACAATGCAAACAATGTTCTCCCCCTTTTTGTCTAAAAAAACAAAGTCAATAAGGGGTGACTACAAACACGATATCAATTAAAAAAATATGTCAATGAAGCATCTTGATACCAATAAATAAGGATCAATATATGTTATATGCTATATACATTCATGAAGAGGAAGACGCTAAGTTAGCTTCCCTACACATATGCATTACATGAAGAAGGGATGACAAGCCCCAATTCACATAACACATATTATGTAATGCATAAGAGGAGATGTGAAGCTCCCTACACACGTATATCATATAAAGAAGAGTTGTCAAGCTCCTCAATTTATAATATACTACTCAACATGAATCTTATGTAGAGAGATATTAAGCTCTCCTTGCATATAGGAAAAACAAATCACAACTTTGATATTTTCTTTAAACACTTTTGAGATACAATGTAATTAAACATAAACAAATTACCAATTGTAAAACAACATAACAAATTTTGAATGTCTAAACACAAATTTTGATACTAATTGTAAGAATATATTTCATTTTGAAAATATATAAACAAATTTGATGTTGATATCATATATTCAAATAACACTTTTTAAACATAAAGGGTGGGAGTACAAATACCAATTGAAATACAAAATCAAATTTCTCCCCCTTATGAAATACAAACTAAAGACATGCATAGTCTTGATAACAATTTAAAAGTAATCAATTTAAACAAAATTGAAACTCAAGCACTAGCATAACACAAACATATATATGTATGAAAGATAGATACCAATTAGAAATTGATATACTTGGAATTTAAAGCATACATACATACAAACATATATGAGTATACAAGAGGATCAAAATGATACCAATTGAAGAGTTCAATGATACCAATTGACATAACAATAAGTTCAAGTGTATACATCATATCATCTACCACCCAATCATAATTCAAGTTTTAAAGATTTTCAATTTTAGGGCATACATGAACATGATCTCCCATCCAACCGCCCTTGGAAGGTAGGGGTTTTCAAAAAATAGATTTGAAAATAAGCTTAGTTTGAAAAACTCTACCAAAATGAAGAATACCGTAACTAGTTAAATGGAAATTCTTTTAACTAGTACTAAATCCTTCAAGTAAGGAATAACAACAAATAATTTTTCATAAACATGAAATCCACATGATATCAAACACTCAAGTCAATGAAGCATAAATATGACTCATGAAAACAAAAACACATGAGTAAATAAGAAATGTGAGTGTACAAATATAA